>JAXIVJ010001854.1:42500-124618 GCA_036785665.1 Chirona hameri | reverse complement strand
CAATCACAGTGATGCCAAGATCAATAGCATCAGAACGTCCCACGGAATCATGCGTTCCGAATCGAATGTTGGTACTTTGGATAAAATCGTCTCCGCCGTTCTTGAGCTTGAAGCTGGCAGTAGCGGTGGCAGCGGACTGCGGACAAATATTGTCCAAAGTGTGAGCAGAACGGCGCCGGGCACGCCTCCCTGCAGTGCGGCGCCGGGCTCGCCTCCCTGCGTGCGTCGCGTCTGTCTGTGTCAGTGTGATAAGTTGGCCCCGATGCACCAGCACGTCACCGCACCAGCTCACTCAAAGCTCGTACCCGGAGCGCCGCCGCCGCCGCCGCCGCCGCCCGCTGGCTGACGCCGCTGGATGACACTGCAGTCGCCTGCCGACCACACGCGGCGGCGGGCAGGTCGGCAGGGATTGCAGCGCTGTCCTCCACTGCCACCCGCATGTTCCGTGTGTTTTGGGCCTAATTCAGAGCGCACACAGTAAACAACTCCGCACAAAATCCAGCGAATACTCGAAACGTCTATAAACGTTCATATTTAAACGGCCGAGCTCGGGCCCCGGTCGCATATTTCCCAAGTGTATACAGCTGGCGGGCGTGTTTGGAAATAGCAACCGCTTGGGAGACATAAGTCAGTCAAAAATATAGATATGGCTTTGATTTTTTTTTTTTGGGGGGGGGGGGGACATCGTCCATACTTGGTTCTCCAATATATCTTACGGTTTTTGAATATGTTTGAAAAGTTTGATTTGAGAAATTGTTCCCCCAAAATAATATTTTTGGAGGAACAATTTCCCAAAATCAAACTTTTCAAACATATTCAAAAACCGGAAGACATATTGGAGAACCAAGTATGGTCGATGCCTCAAAAAAAAATCAAAGCAATATCTATATTTTTGTCTCCCGAAGTGATTGCTATTTCCAAACCCCCCAAAAAATCAAAGCTATATCTATATTTTTGACTGAGTTATGTCTCCCGAAGTGATTGCTATTTCCAAACACGCCCGCCAGCTGTATACACTTGGGAAATATGCGGCCCGGCCCCCGACTCGAACAACAGTCCAATGCGGAGCATGCCACAGCTAACTGCGCTGGAATCGTCAAACGTTGTCACAATTGCAGCTGCATAACACATGCTTTAGCTCGCCTATCCCCTGACTGGGTCCTTATTGCACCCGCAACGAACTTAATGTCGATTAATGATCCTCTTGGGGTAGGCGAACGCCAGTGACGTTGTTGTCTTTGGAGCATAATGAGCCGTACGTTCACATTCAGCTGGAAGGAGGCGGAACGGAGCAACATACTGCTGGAAAACATAATTATTTCACTTACAATCACGATTGCAGATCAATGAGAGGACCAGTAAGGGAAACAGGAAAGCAAAGGTGATCATAATCCCCAACTGCGGCGGATTTTATTTTCCGGTGGGTGGTAAATAATTATGTAGCTCCGGAGCGTCAAGGCCCTCAGTAAAACGCCTGTTTGGGCGATGACCGAGCGGGCGTGCTCTGATAAAGTTACAAGTTGTACAAGTTGTATTAAATTGTGAATGATCTCCTTTCTCGAATCCGCCAAAAGGGAGTACGTCCAGTAGCCTATTTCACAAAGCAAAAAAGTTTGTAATTACAAAGAATTTCTTTGTAATTACAAATAATTTTTACACATGTTTGTAGTTTGGATTTCACAAAACCCCAGGGCAGTAAATCTCAATTTACTATTTACAAACTACTTTACAAAGATATTGTTTGTAAAAATGTTTGCAATTGCACATGTTCTATTTCTCAAAGGTTGACGGAAGTGAGGAAATGTTTGCAATTACAAACTTGTAATTCCAGTGGGTCAGGGGTTCTGAATTTCAGAAACTGCATTGACAGTTGACATTGTTTGACTGTTCAGGTTATTTTCTTGGTGAGGTTGTTACGTTGCCGAGGTTGTTAGGGTAATGGTTTAGTTATGCATAGGTATAGCTATCCCAAAAAAGCTATTTCCCCAGAGATTCGAACAGGGATCTGCAGCTTTGAGGTCCCAGTGCACCTTACCGATTGCGCTGTGAGGGGCGCCTCCGCGCGGAGAACCCGCATGGCGATAGAATTGCAGCGGTCAACGATGTCTTGTGCAATGTGCAGTGAACCTTCACCCTTTACGACGTAGGAAATCGGCTAGGTTAGGTGAACAAATGGTCGAGAAATTCAACGATCTTTCTTTTAAGAGTAGTTCTGTTGTTATGCTCCGCCACCTGGTGAATGGTCAAATTCTGTTTACTCTAACTGCTTACCAAGATGTATTGTTACGATCAGAGTTTGCATTCCGATGAAATGTTAATTAAAATATCATTCTCCCTATAACTAATTTTATATTGAATAAAAAATAAACCACAATGTAAATATTTGTTAAATTAATTTGTTAACAATACAATTATTTGTCATTAGCATCAAGTTTAATACAAACGTTCTTGATTGTAAAGTTTTCTACTGACTAAAGTTCCTGTTTACAATTTTCTTTACAATCGGTAATTCAGAGGTGGCGAATGTTTGTGAAATAGCTTTGTGTGAGGTTTGCAATATTTTCTTGCGTTTGTAATCGCAAACATTTGTAATTACTAACTTCTTTTTAAAATAAGCCTCTGAGCGCTGCATGGTTCATCGTATAAATTAATGCTTAGATCAATAAATCCATTTTTAATCAATAGTTATTTTTGTTCATTTCGACGTTTGCGTGTGCCACGCGCTGTGGTACCACCCCTATCAGAACGCACTATACCAAAAACAAAATTGATTTGATGGATCTATCCAATGGTAAAGCCCGATCTCAATCGGAGCAGTGGTTGAAAAGTTATTAGCTTCCGATAAGCGTCAGTACGGCCGTGTCTGGCCGGTTCGGGCAAGTTCGGGCCGGTTCGGGCCGGTTCGGGCCGGGTCGGTTCGGTTCGGGCCGGGTCAAATGCAAATTTGTCTAGTAAGTTGACGAGAAATCTCACGGGCGCTTCGCGCCCGCTCGGTAATGAAGTCAAATAAATGCATTTATTTATTTGTAAAATCTTAAGTTGAAAAGCTTGACTTTCGAAAATGCATTTACATCAGAATCCAGCATAGACACAAAGCACACTTTATGTTTCACGAACTTCATCAAAGGCACAACAAATCGACAATGCTGCCACATGATACCGCTTGAGTGACGAGTGTCCTCTTCAATCAACCGGTCTCTAAAGGCTCTAACAACCTTTTAGTTATTTGCATAAAAATGACATACAGCAAAGGCACGCGTAACTCCGGAAACGTTTGGAGATGAAAATGGCGGGTAGATGAGATTTCCCCATTAAAAACCAAGCTCCTAGTTTAGACTCCAAATCATTTTGTTTTTTAGAACTTGGTATCGGTATCAGGTATCAGCAAGGCCTTGCAGGTACCGACATGATATCGACACGGCTTAAATTGGTATCGGCAGCGGTATCGATGTTTTTTTACGCAACGGTAGCAAACTATAAAGATACAAAATCAAACAATAAGTGAAAAGTTATTTGCATTTTGTTGGCAACATTTTTGTCCTATCTCAAACGCAATACTAACAATCACCCGGTCATCATGCAAAACAATGCACCTCTAGTCGTTATTAACATTCCTGCATCCGAATATTGACCCTTTCAAGCACTTTTTATGCATGTCAAGTGATTTTCGTTGATAATTGCGAGTCTGGCTTAAAGGGAATAGTGTACCTTTAACATTAGTTTTTACCTGAGATAGCCAGATTGTCGGGAGTACCTACTGAGAAATCTCCAAATCTGAATTTTTCCTTCCAAAACGACCTAGTTGCTAAGTTTCAACGCAAAAACCGTTAGGTGTATTTGGTTTGATTTAAAAGGGACAAATCTCGTGACGTTTTGCATACGTCATCACTACTCCACTGCGATTTCTACCACACTTCGTTTTCGCTATTTGAACTGACCGCCACCGAAACGCATCAACTTTGTCAATTTTGAACCGATTTCCAATTGAAAATTACCGATAGAGGCTTCGTGGAAAGACCCATTTTTTATTGGTGGCTGTCGGTGTTCATGCAATATATCGATTCAATTTTGACAAAGTTGTTTTTTGTTTACGCTGAATTGACGCTTAGCTCGAAATAGTATTGGCTACAATTTTGCCATTTTACATTGGATTTCCAATTGAAAATAATGTCGACACCCGCCTTGAAAAGGCACACCTTTTGATGCGTGGCTAGTACCGGTAGCTGCAATATTAACTGCATTCACTGCACATCCACACATTTATTTACATCCACCATACACACCGATGAACACACATATAAACACATCTATGGGTAGGCATATCACATTAATTTATGCACATGAACATTATGGGTATGTGTTCACGCAACGCCACTCCACTCATACAACTCATACTCATACAAGCCCATACACTCATACAAGCCCATAGTGTACACCTTCACACATTTTCAATCGCGACCAATATACTCGCGAGTTGCGACCCAGCGAACGAGGTTGTTAGTGTTTCTTACATATTCTGATTCAATGCTAGACTTTTGCCGGTATGACGTCACAACTCGTTTTGGTGACGCAAGATTCTTGTGACGTCACATGTATTAATATCAATATTTTTCCAATTATGACAAATTGGTACTTTTTCTCGCAAAAACAAATGCCAGAACCATAATCAGGACACTCTTCTCCATCATTCCACGTACTTTTCCCAAGGTGCACTCACGTCAGGTCATGTAATGTCACGTCACGTCATGTGATGTCATGGCACGTCATGTGATGTCACGTCACGTCATGTGATGTCACGTCACGTCATGTGATGTCACGTCACGTCATGTGATGTCACGTCACGTCATGTGATGTCATGGCACGTCATGTGATGTCACGTCACGTCATGTGATGTCACGTCACGTCATGTGATGTCATGTCACGTCATGACATTTGTCCTTTAAGGTAGGTATCGACAACGTATCGGCGCAAGCCCGTTTGGTATCGGCAAAAGTATCGGCCGATACTACACATAATCGGTGTCGATATGTCGATACTATTAAATGTCATCTCTTCTCCAGATGTCGCCGTTGGTGATTTCAAACGGTTTTCCGTTAATTACTTTTAACGTATAGGAAATCATATTTATTTAGACGTCATGGCATTTGTCTGGTCAAGGTGGTTTCAACCATATTAGGTCAACACTAAAAGTTTTCCTCAAGTCAAGGTCATGTAGTGACCCATGCAGGTCACGTTGCATAGTGGCTAAGCGTTTCCGACGAGACAAGCACAACGGTATCGCCATCGCGTCTGTATCTTAAAGGGAATGTTTCACCTTTGTATTGGTCTTGAACTGAGATAGCCATTCTCTTTGGCCGTTATTGAAATGTCTAAATTATTAAGGTCACTTTCCCCAAAACATATCCGTTTTTAAGCAATTGGATTTCGAATTTGCAAAATGTGGTCTATGGTAGTGCTGCCGCTGATTTGCTGACAGCCACGTCAATATTGTTGGTCCTGGAAGTCAGACGACCTGTATTTCTCGAACCTTGGCGAGTACGATGCAAACAACGGGCAACGCGATAGGTTGCGGTCCAAGTCGAAGCTTTTCACGTTGTTTGAAGTCTCAGTTATGGATTGTTTTTTATATCAATATTGAGCTATCGCAATGTCTCGCACTCGTCATTGTGTTCTCTGTGGGAGAAGACACAGTTCCACAATGTTTGTATTTAAGTCGCCAACATTGTCTGAAACGATTGTGCCATATATTTGACAGCGTAAAGGTTTACTCTATAGCTCTCAATAGCTCAATAATGACGTCATCATCCAAAATTTAAAAACTTAATTTGTATAAAGTTAACCCGCGCGGCGCTGGGGGGGGTAAATTTTACCCCCCCTCCCGGATTTTCTCAATAACTTGAAAACTATGAAAGATGTCACAGTGAAACTTATGGTACTTTATGGTGCATCAATTCTACGTCTTCTGCCAAAATGTTGTTGAAATTCTTGAAAATTTTGGGGAGATAATGACGTTTTAGTGACGTCATGACATGTCATTTTTGGTGAAAAAAGGTTAAATGTTTGAAAAATCGTAGAGCATAGCATGTTATTGCAACTCGCAAATAAAAGGCGTCAAAAGACAGAGAATAACATTGTCTTTAAAATGGTTATCTTGGATTTTCAATATTTTGGGTTTTTGACCCCAAAAATGCAAAACTATTTTTTTTTTTATGAATTTCCTCAAAAGTTTTTTTTTAAATAAAAAAACCGGAAGGAATAATAGAGAACCGAGTGTGAACGATGCTGAAACCAAATTTTAAAGCAATATCTTTATTTTTGACTCACTTATAACTCTCGAAGTATAAGTAACTCATGACGTCATTTTTTTAATTTGCGTTTTTTTGGCTTTTACTGACCAGATACAGACAAATACATGCCACCACTGTATTTCTAGAAAACACTAGTCTAGAAACATGCAATGTTTATTTAGATTAATTAATTTAAAATATTGTCCTTCTTATGACCTGACCTTGACCTGAGGACCATTATGTGGGGTCAGGCTGTGAAAATGGCTACTTCTATCGAATTATACGTGTAAAATATCCCATACAACATGTGTTGCATGGCTTTCGTAGACCTGTGACCTTTTGTGACCTGATCTTTACCTTGACCTATGCTTACAATTTCACTTTTGCTTATGCAGGAGATGCATTATACAGTTGGGAGCACTTTGTGAGATAATAGTTGCCAATATAAGGCTTTGGATGGAAAGTATAGCCCAAAAACCCAAATACTTAAATTTTGACACTTGACCTGACCGTGACCTGACATGTGACCTTATTTTAAGAATTTCGGGTACGCGTTAGATTCTTCTCACTGAGAGCTTTCGATCGCCGCCTTGCGCGTCTCGCTGTAGTTATTGGTTCGGAAGATACGAGGGGGGGGGGGTAAAATTTACCCCCCAGGACCGGGCGTTCGAATGGAGACCCCAGCGCCGCGCGGGTTAAGTGACTTTTCGAGAGAGAAAAAATATCACCATTGTTTTCAGCAGCACTCACTTCATATTTTCGACAACAACCAGCGTATATTTGACAACTTTCAGAAAGGTGAAACATTCCCTTTAAAGGGAAATATTAAACTTGTTCCACACAAATGGAGTTATTACTTGAAATCGATAGACGAGACCAAAATATATTGTACATTTATCACAGTTTGCATATAACAATTCCTACCGAGAGATATTTAAGTCAAAGTTGATAAGAGATCCACGCTTATAACGACCAGTACTTGCAAGTACTTGGTAACGAATTTCGAATTCCGGGCTTGTCTCATAAAGACATAACAGAAAAGTGTAACAAAGAGCCTCTTGGGCCCATCCCAGGTGAATTAAGTTGATCGAACTCGGTCATCATTAATATGTTTCGAAGCGTCGTGACGAGACAAACACGATGGTTTTAAAATCGTTAAAATTATCTATGTTCAACTGATAAAAGTTATTTACGAAAAACGTTTGGAAGAAAATGCCATCATGACCTTTGGTAACCTCTAGAGCCTAAACTATTGACCTGAGTTAAATTTTGAGGACTCAAATGGGGACTGCATTTGGTATGAGCTTTCGATTGCGTTTTCTGTTTGTTCCTAGCTACCGAGATATTTTGGGGTTTCTGGAGCAAATTCCTTTACTTGGAAAATTTGGCCTTTAATGACCTCTGGTAACCTTAATATTCACCTGAGTAAAAAAAATGAACGATTTTTCGACATGATTTTTTCGACATGATGTATGTTGTTATGACATTTTGCGCTTCGAAAGAAGAGAAGAAGTGAACTGTAAAAGTTCGGAACGTATGATAAAATAATTATTTATTAAATTAATAAGTACCTACACATGCAATTATTTTATCATAGTTGCTTACACAACTAGCATAATATCGATGTGTCGAAGTGTTCGTTCGCTGGTCCAATAATGCTGCTTTTAACACATGCTTCCATATGACGCTTTTTGACTCAGTGTTGATTTTTTTAGACACAGCGCTGAATGACAGGACATAACATCAATTATATTCGGTAGGAGAGTCTTTACAACCAAACAGAGTATGATGTAAGTGATTTCTCGACATGACTTTCAAAACTGCTATATCAGTTAAAAATCCCATTATGAAAGTGGATGGTTTTCTTGCAGGCCCTTCTTAGGTAGTGGCACATGTCGGTATTGGAGGGGGGCTTTGCCATTCTTGATGGGGCCATTTCTGAAAGGGTCTCGCTATTTTTTTTAATTCATTTTTTTCGGTAGGTCTCCCTCTTATGATTTCATAGGAGACCAAAATTATATGTTTGCCCACAAGCGAGCGAGCCGGGCGGACCGTCCTCCTCAGTCGTTGGTGACGACAAACTTCGCCACTAAATTCTGCCAATGACTGGAATTGCACGATCGGATGGTGGGGCCACCCGCGCTCCGATCGGATGGTGGGGTCACCCGCGCAATACATTTAGCTTAACGTGGGTCCTGAGGCCATTCTTATAAAAAAATGGAGCCGTGGCTCGTTTTTTTTAACAATGGCCTCAGGATCCGGCGCGGGAAATGTTTAGTGTCGAAACAGCGCCTCGCAAATGTAGCAGCAAAGCCAAATAATATGCAGGTATATATTTTACACACTGCCCAAACATAACAAATTTCCAGTCCTCAGGCCGTTCTTTAAAAAAAAATCGAGCCAGTGGCTCGATTTTTTTAATAAGAATTGCCTCTGATCTGGGAAATTCATCCCATTAAAACATTCGGACTACATTTATAGTAATGCAAAACTCTAGATTGGGGGATTAGCTGCCCTTCCTGCCCCTCTTGCGTCAGTCCGCGGGATTAGGATGGAAAGGCAGGGGCTGCATGGGGCAATTTGCCAAGTTCATTCTTAAACAAATGTTCTGTGGAGCAGAGAAGTGTGCCGTCATACAAGTTTGTGATGAAAGACAAGGAAGATGTGTGAATTGTCCTATTTGCTATACATACATTGCAATATGGGTGTTCCGTATTGTTCCCACTTATTTATTTTGCACAGCAGCTGCTGTTTTTTTTTGCGCTGTGATTTTATAGATACTACCCAAAGCTGGCCGAATACTTTATTTTACACCGTCAAATTCGGCCATTACTTTTACTATTATAAGGCCCGCCAGATGGGCAAAAAGATGGTTTTACCCTCTTCTTTTTGCCAGGGGTCAACTGTACCCCCAACCCCCCAATCTGTCACACCTGTATATAACATGATAGAAAACACAGAGCATTTTAAAATGATTGGTTATATTTTGACAAATTGAGTTTAAGGGAAAAAATGCCGCTGGTCAATTTCGATTTTCGCCAAGCAAATCAAGCAATAATAGCCTCCAGTTGTAAACAAAACTAGCGACACACATATGGACAGTGATTCACCGATAATTATAAATGGATGTTTATTCATCGCCAGAGCACAAGTGAAAATCATTACATATGGTCTATGATTGGTTAAAGGAAAATAACGACTTTTTGATTTATTTATCTGCATTATTTTATTTCACATGTATAGTATCAAATTAATTGCTTCTCAATTTAAAAATGAAATAACAACGTTTTCTATTTAAACAAATACATTTTGGGAAATTAAAAATATGCACCGAATATGGTATGGCAACGAACAGTATGCTCCATCACTATCTCTGGTTTGAATGTTGATTTGTAAACAAGTCATAGGGCCATAAATGAAGTAAGTGCGCCAAGAAGCGTGACAACGTCCCTGGTTGGTCAATGAAACAAATCGCCGACACTAAATAGGTCGCCGTTGGGTGCTTAAGTGAACTTCCGATTGCATTGCCAGTTTTTCCATTGTTTGT
Organism: Chirona hameri; assembly: GCA_036785665.1. NCBI lineage: Eukaryota > Metazoa > Arthropoda > Thecostraca > Balanomorpha > Balanidae > Chirona > Chirona hameri. The sequence continues at coordinate 114,784 of JAXIVJ010001854.1, read as the reverse complement.
TGATTTTTTTGAATGATTCTTTTTCAGGATAAGCTTAAACTTATAGTGTTATATACAGCCAGAGACAAAACAAAACCAAATTCCTAATGTTGAAAATACATGAACTAATTTTAAAAAAATTGAGAGTCGCAACTACTAACTATGACGCCGTTGGGTGCATAAGTTAACTGCTAATTTGGGTGCCTTTGTATTCAATGTTTGTTGATTTTTAAGGGCAGTAGGGCACATAATCACAATAAACAGAGTGGAAGGCATATTTTCCATACCATTTCGTTCAAAAGCAATACCGGATTTTGGTGAACACCGAAATTCGTTACCAAGTACTTGAGAGTACCGGTCGTTAAAAGTGTGGAGCGCTTATCAACTTTAACTTGAAATATCTTTCGGTAGGAATGTTTATATGCAAAATGTAATAAATGAACAAAATATTTTGGTTTTGTCTGTCGATTTCAAGTGATAACCCCATTTGTGTGGGAAAAGGTCACTATTTCCCTTTAAGACGAGATCGGGAAAATGCTTCACACAGCTGAAAACGTGAGATAATGAGCCGGCTAAAATCTGGGGGGAAAATGACCATTTTGCCCCCAGGATTTTCGACTGGGGAGCATTTGGGTACCCTATCCCGCAATCTGCCGCCCTGCCAAAATCGAGTCCAACAAAAAAATGAACATATGGGTTAAAAACTAGCATCGCAACTATCAAAAGCAAAAACCACAGAAACAGCATAAACGATTAGAAGTATAATCGTTACCACTTTGTATATGATTCCATGGTTAGTTAACCCAATACCTGAGGTACCCGTGCTTTGATCGGAGCCTGTTGCCAATGGGTCTTTGATCTGAGCTACCATCTAGCTCAAAATATGACCGCCGCAAACATTACAAATTGTGTTTTTACCCGCTGTTTCGTTCCGATGAGATGAGTGATACGAGTGTCAGAAGTCTGGTCAGGTGTGTCCCAAATACGAGTACAGGTCTAGGGAATATGTTCCAGACTGTTCCAGAGGACAACAAATGGCACACCACTGTCGTTTTCTACATTTTATAGAATAGGAAGAATTGTGAGGAGTGACATGGATGCCTTAGGCTGTCATTATCGCAATCATAATAAACAACGATTTATCGCAAAATAAGCATGCTAATTAAGACATATAAAGACAATAAGACATAGGTAGCCAATCGAGGGCCACTTTTGTATTTTTCTTGTGTAAGCTGCAGGCTGCAGCAGAAATACAAAAGTTCCGCTGTATGTAGTGTACCCACTCACGGAGAAAGCTCGAATGGAAAATGCGTTGATACATCTTTGTTGATTTCCCATGCTCTTTGCACCGATAAATTCACTGACGCCAGAATGCCTCGGCAACCCGATGTCAACTTCTACCTGACCTTGACTGCACCAGTCAAGGTCAAGGTGACCTTGACTGCACCACTGTGACGCGTTACGCCCCACACTGGTCACTGCTGCAGTAGTGTTGCTGGAGCAACGCGGACGAGTGGTGGAAACGGTCCCGATTGTCTCGTATCCGCTGTATCAATAGGCAGAAGCCGGGTACGCTGAGGGACTCCTCACTGACTGCAGGATTCCCTCCTCGTTAGTTCACCTTCCAGGGCGCGTTGCGCCACTGTTTGCCGCGGTGCGCCACTAACGAGACAGTGCGTGGCGTGACGCGCGCCGCTCGACAGATGGATTGGGCGCCGCTCCAGAGGGGTCCACCGCCCCCCCCCCCCTCCCTCCTCCGGGGGTGACACCTGCCAGCTGCTGCAGACTCACCTGGACAAAAGGCACGGTGACGTGGCGGCACGGACACTTTGGAAATTACGCTGTGGAAAGAAATAGTACAAAAAGCATGTATATATCGGAGGATTCCGAGAAACACTGGTCCCAAGGGCTTAGATAAATAACTCCTTTCTGTGTGCTGTTTTCATAGGATAAACTCAAACGTTTTTGCAATCGTGTACACTAAGTTTTTGTGATGGTTCGTTTGTGACCTGGTGTAATGCGTACACGGGCTGGCGCACTGACGTCACTGACGTCACTGATGGCTCGTGTTCGTTCGTGTCATGACAGATCATCTGAGATATTGATCTCCCAGTGACGAGGGAGTCCGCGTGCTCAAATGACCCTGGTCGTCGGAACGTGTCTCGCGTTTCACGCCCATTGTGACCAAATATGTGCGCGAGCGCATAGGACGGGCTCACCACCAAGATCGACCTCAAGTCGTGCGCGGAATCTGAATTAGCCCAATCGGGCATCTTCAGGTGGTTTATGTCACCCAGGCTGTCTCGGGTGAAGCAGCTTCGCCATGCCTGAACAGTGACGCAGGCCAGGCGAGATCCACCTGGCTGGGCAGGTCTCCGGCATCTGGCAAAGTTGCCGACATTCGCTCTCTCAGCGTCCCATGAGAGGACGCGATCCGTCAGCCGAGATGTGGGCACGCCTGTCTGAGGAACGCCACCCGTAACACATGTACAGAGCTGCAGCCGGTCCGCCACAGGCAGAGACAAACTGACAGAAAGAAGGACAGATTGTCATCTGACGGGGAGCGGCATCTAACCCACCAACCTCGTCACGGCCCCGGCCCTTGGCCTGTCCCTCCCCTCGCCAGTTCCTGCCCTGGCCAGTCCCTGCTCCGGCGCTGCCCTGTCCAGGTCCCGTCCAGGCCCCGGCGCTGCCCTGCCCCGGCGCTGCCCCGACCCCGGCCCCGTCCAGGCCCCGGCGCTGCCCTGCCCCGGCGCTGCCCCGACCCCGGCCCCGTCCAGGCCCCGGCGCTGCCCTGCCCCGGCGCTGCCCCGACCCCGGCCCCGACTGCAGGCCCCGGCGCTGCCCTGCCCCGGCGCTGCCCCGACCCCGGCCCCGTCCAGGCCCCGGCGCTGCCCTGCCCCGGCGCTGCCCCGACCCCGGCCCCGACTGCAGGCCCCGGCGCTGCCCTGCCCCGGCGCTGCCCCGACCCCGGCCCCGGCTGCAGGCCCCGGCGCTGCCCTGCCCCGGAGCTGCCCCGACCCCGGCCCCGGCGCTGCCCTGCCCCGGCACTGCCCCGACCCCGGCCCCGGCTGCAGGCCCCGGCGCTGCCCTGCCCCGGTGCTGCCCCGGCCCCGTCCCCGGCGGCGCTGGCTGGCCGGGCTGACTCGGCTGTCATGACATGTTCCCGGAGGAGTGATGGCGGCAGTCTGTTCTCGGGGTGACAGCAGGACAGCTGCGGCAGCTCCGCCCTGTGACGCCGCCGCCCGGTGTCTGGCCGCCGATTTAGAGACCTGCGCGGCGCGAGAGCAGGACATTTGGCTGGGGGTGTGATTGACGGGCCACATCTGTCCTCCTTACCTGCGTGTTGCGGACTGACTCGAGAGCGGGTTTCTTGTATTCTGGCATTCTCTGAGATGCCTTGACATATTTTCAACATCTGTTTTAAATCCTTTAAATACAAAAAGTATCTGAACATATTAAGAAAGAAGAAAGAATGGAGAAGAAGAAAGACGTTTTTAGAAGCTTTACAAATAGGTATGCTGGATGCCAACGAGCTATTTATTTAGCGCCGCCTGATAAATGTCACCAACCTGAATCTCAAACAAGGCATGCGATAAAAGGCGTCCAATCAAGGCTACTTAACACATCGTGTTCTTCTGTATCTGGGAAGATACGAGGCCGTCATAATACTGGTGATATAGTGTTCTTTCAAGCATAATAATTCAGGTGGCCCCGGCGCCCTGATTATACAGATATATCAAATTCCAAAAGTGCTTCAGAAAGTCCGGGCATTTACAAGCACCGTTTACAGAACAAAACTGTATTGTGTATAAGCCCCGAGAAACAGTGATCAGCTTTATTGCAACGTACACAAACTCCAAGCAACTGAAACATGGTTTTGAATAGCACCCAATGAAACGCATCAGCCAGTCGGTCAGAACTCATCAAGAACCACGCCCTATCTAAGTTCCTAGGTTTTATTCATCGTTTTGCCAGCTGCTTTAGCGCGACCCGGTTGGTGGTGACTGATTAGAAGGGCACAGGTCAGGGACGTAGGAACGTCACGAAAAGTGACGGGGCATGCCCCCCCCCCCCTGTTCCTTCGCTTATGGCACAGGCAGCAGTTTCTAAACACCGCTTCTTCTTACCGTTTCTTTTCTTGGAAAAAAGGACACGCGATGGCAATAAACACCGCGATGGTTTTGGCAAAAAGGGCAACTGTGAACTGCTTGCTAACTTTGGTGTTTTTACAACATTTTTTGTTGCACTACTTTGTTAAGATACTTTGTTTTGATATCACTCTACGTTGAATACAAGCTGCTAGAGAACAGAACTAAAACTAAGATAACCAAACTAAAACTAAGAGAACAAAACTAAAACTAAGAGAACAAAACTAAAACTAAGAGAACAAAACTAAAACTAAGAGAACAAAACTAAAACTAAGAGAACAAAACTAAAACTAAGAGAACACAACTAAAACTAAGAGAACAAAACTAAAACCAATTTGGGTATCTTCTTGGCTATTTGGCACACATTTACATATTAATATCAAGTAACAATATCAATGTAATAATGGCCAGTTTTCTGTGTATTAAAATTCGCATGAGAAAACAAAAGTGCAGTTCTTTGTACTTCATTGCAGAACGGGCCATTTCATTTAGCTTAACCCTCGCCCGGGTAGGGGGATGCCACCCCCCTCCCCCTCGTTTTTTTTTTCTGGAATAACTCGCGTAGTTGCCAACTGATTGCGATCGAACTTTCAGTACCTTACTTTTGAAGAAGAAAAAATCCACAAACTCTAAAAAAAAAAATGATAACCCACATGATCCGTGACCTATGACCTGTTTTTCAAGGTCATGTCAGGCGCAACTAGCGTCCCGCAGTATCGATGTTTGTAACTTGTGCAGTTTCCGAGTGTTTGTTGTTCTGGAGCATATTCACAGGTGTTTCCAGGTGACAGTTGTGGTTTCCACTGAGATTGTGACCTCGATTGACTTTTTCAGAGGTCAACCTAGAAACATCCCCTACCTACCTAGATCCTAGATCACCAGAACCTAGATCATTGACCTCCGATGACCTTAGATCACTTTTTTAGGTTTCTGGCGGTTTCTAGGACATCTTGTGACGCTGATTTCAAATCTGGGATCCATTTGACATAATTATATGCTCCACTTGGGTCATGCGCTTCCACAGGTCAACCGAGATCACTGACCTCAGATGACCTGACATGACCTTTTTGGAATTTGACAGTTTTTAGGACATCTTGTGACGCTGATTACGAATTTGGCACCCATCACGCATTATGATGTGCTCATTCACGATTCTAGCGCGATAAAATTCAATTTATACGCATTTACAATTTTGATGACTTTTGGGTCATTGACATGACTTCAGAGGTCACCTAATAACCCAAGACCTTAAAATCGGATATCAGCGGCTTCCGATCGTCACAAGCAACACGCTCGTCTTTGAATCGAACCTTTAGCTCAATTAGGGGCGAAACGCTAAATGGGGGTCGTACCCCCTACCCGAACACGTAGTGATTTTGCCCTACCCGGGCGAGGGTTAAACACGAAAACTTCGGAAAACTGTAGACAAAACGTTGCCCAATTAAAGTCCGACAAAAAGTCCACTAATGGCTAACTCTCCTGAGAATCCGGTAACAGGTGCTGTTAACCACAGCTGAACTAATGGATGGCACTCTGCTGCCGGTGCCACTTCTAACTGCGACTCGCCGCGATTTAGCGTGGTGTTAATTTGGGCGGTTTTTGCGTGCCACAATACGGCGGCTGACTCACGACTTGTCTGCGAGGACGGGAGATGCGCCCGCCGCGCACCTCGGAGGAGAGGGGGGGGGGGGGGCGTCTGGTCCGGCCCCGTTTGGGAATCAGCCAGCACGGCGAAACAGCGGCAGTATATGAGCGCAGTTGGGCAACACGCGAGAGAGGGTCAGCCAACTGTGGTACATAGCCGCGTTGCGTCTGATAATTTCATTGCTAATTAAATTCAGAATCAGAATAAAGAATCAGATTTATTAAGAACACTTCCAGTCAACTGGCTTTTCCATGTTCCTATTACAAGAGAACATGTCTAAAACATATATCGCATCACGCATCAGATATCATCCTACATCGCATAAAATACATCGTCGTTTGAGTACGTCACGCCACATAAATCACATTTCAGCAACGCCACAACCAAGCCTGAGGGCTGCGTCTTGACCATTCCATTGTATTAAATTATTAAACTTGACCATTCAATTGTATTACATTTTTATATAGCATCACTGCTCATGCTAATTTTGTTACAATTTGATGTATATCAGTTTTTAAAAAAAACAATGGTCTCACAGACGAATGGTGCACAGAAGCGGTAAGCTCGATTAAGCATTGCATGGTAACATCTCGTGCATGACCGGTATATATTGGTAGGTAAATAGATATATAACCGGACAGTTTGCTTGATAAGGAGTACACCAGCTGATTATACTTGCTGATGGGATAATGATTTGACTACCACAATTAGTTCAGGAAAGGGAAATTATTATATTGTATTGCCCTTGTTCGAAAATGCTGAGCTCAATACATTTCACACGAAGATTCAAAGGTATTATTTATCGAAACGACCTTGAACTGTATGATTTAAGACCCATCAGTTTCGTTGAAGGCAACTACATGGGTGTGATAAATTTCCACGATATAAAATCGTTATCCTTTTAATGAACCACGTCTCAAACACAGGCCTATTCGGAGGAGGCCTCGTTGAAGAGCATCGTGTTGGTGGTGTCATATCATAATCACCTTGTCAGCTGTCGCCGCTGAAATTTAATAACACCACTTCCTGAATATTCCGGGACAGACTCCACACATGTTTCATCAGCAACACGCGCAGAAAATCAGGGCGCATGATAGGCACCCGGAGACGGCACGACATTTCTCGAGACGTTCAGCTACGGCGAACGCGTTCTTCTTGGATGTCGCGGGACTTCCAGTATAAACGATCAGCAGCCACACACGGAAATACAATGCTTTCAAAACGAACGCAAGAAGTCCTCACAATACTAATAATTAGCGGATCTGACCGTCTAACGTATCAATTACAGTTGTCATTCGCAGACAAAGCACGTTCACTAACAACCCAGATATCCGTGCTTGGTTTGAGAACTTACGGGAATCCAGTTGGCCGCGACTTCCACTAACCGTCGCCCGCGGCCGTCGTCCTTTCCATGCGGCGCACGAGCTCGGTAACAGCACGTGCCGCCTCTGTTCGCCGGTCCGGCCGCCGGCTGACAAAGCTAACAGGGTTATCTCGACACTACTCAATAGGACATTGGGGCAACGAGGCGGTGATTACGCTGACAATCACATTACTCGACGCCGGGTGCCCTCCCAGAGAAACGGGGTAGGCCGAGTCGGGTCAGAATGGGTCAAAACCCCGCGCGCTCCGGGGGTCGGGAGGCGGTACCGTCCCACGGAGAAGGTCTGATGGCAAGCCAGCCGAGCCACTCTGCAGGGATGGCAGACTTAAGTGACTTAAGTGAAGTCGGTCGCTGCCAATAGCGCGGGAATGACGACGGGCGACGCTGCAAAACGACAACTCATCAGTATAGTCTGCCGTTAACGATCTTTTAATTAAATTAACACTTCATAAAATCTCTTAGATATGAAACTGAGATATGCAACTGAAACGCGGCCACTGCAGCGCAGCAGTGGCCACCTCGAGACGAGCTGGCCATTTAGGCCATGGGCGGGATTGTCAAAAGGCCTTGGTCCTAATTTCCGGCTACAATTGATTTAGCTGTATTACCTTGGGATGGGATATTGATGTTGAGGTAAAATTTATTGGGCAAATCCATTTAAATACATGGCTTAATATGGTTTATCTCGTTATTTTTGTAATCAAAGAAGAGGACCATGAGTGTGAATATAACTCGGATTGTATAGGTATTTGTAAGTTGTATTACGAAGATAAGGCATTCCACGATAGATCGACCAAGGCATAATACCACCATATTTTATTTTTGGCTGTAATTTAATCTAGGGGGTTATCATAGGCGAGGAATCCAGCTGTGCCAACGAAAACAATATCCGAGTAGCGGTTTTTAAGATATAGCCTCGGGCACTTTTCGGAGGTCACTCAGCAGGCTACATTTGGCGGCTCGTAGTTTATAAATCATCATAGTTACGACATCAAACCTGTATATTGAAAAAACTTGCATTGAACCGAAGGACATTTTTGTAATCTTTGATTTTGTTTAACCCTATTCCCTGCGGGGGACAGATTCTGCCCTTCCCGGTGTTTTTTTTTATCACTTGCCGCTTATCAACCGTTAGGCCTAGCGTCCTGAAACTCTGTGACTTTTCCCAAAATTGAATGGTGCGTGTTGTGTCAAAATCATGAAAAAAAATCGGTCCAGCAGAGGCGGTTCCATGCTCCTGTTTTGGGGAGGGTGTTACGAATGCGGTTTTGCGTCGCATACACTTCCTTCGTGGTTTGCAGTATGTATGTATGTATGTATGTATGTATGTATGTATGTATGTATGTATGTATGTATGTATGTATGTATGTATGTATGTATGTATGTATGTATGTATGTATGTATGTAGTATGTATGTATGTATGTATGTATGTATGTATGTATGTATGTATGTATGTATGCATGTATGTATGTATGTATGTATGTATGTATGTATGTATGTATGTATGTATGTATGTATGTATGTATGTATGTATGTATGTATGTATGTATGTATGTATGTATGTATGTATGTATGTATGTATGTATGTATGTATGTATGTATGTATGTATGTATGTATGTATGTATGTATGTATGTATGTATGTATGTATGTATGTATGTATGCATGTATGTATGTATGTATGTATGTATGTATGTATGTATGTATGTATGTATGTATGTATGTATGTATGTATGTATGTATGTATGTATGTATGTATGTATGTATGTATGTATGTATGTATGTATGTATGTATGTATGTATGTATGTATGTATGTATGTATGTATGTATGTATGTATGTATGTATGTATGTATGTATGTATGTATGTATGCATGTATGTATGTATGTATGTATGTATGTATGTATGTATGTATGTATGTATGTATGTATGTATGTATGTATGTATGTATGTATGTATGTATGTATGTATGTATGTATGTATGTATGTATGTATTCGTAAAAATCTCCACATTGTGGCTCTTCCGATTTCAGAGTCAATACAGTAAACACAATTATAAAAGCACAAATCAATAAACACGTTTAAAATAACTACACTCCATCACCCTTTAGCCATTTCAGTACACCCGCGTGAAAAAGACCGGGCGACTCGACTATCCTAAGCTGAGCTGGTAGACGGTTCCAGGCGGTGGTGGCCCGACATAGAAATGATCGGCGAGCGAGCTCCGTGCGCACGCGTGGAGTTTGCAGCATCATGCTCTCTGATCCCCGCGTGGTCCGGTCGGATACGTTTGCACGAGGCAACACAAGTGCGCGCAGATGGTCAGGCGACTTCGGCGACCTCAGTATCTGGTAGAGTACCACCAAGTCACGTTCAGTCAGCAGCTCTTCTACTTTAAACCACCCAAGTGACTTTAGAGAGGGCGAAATGTGTTGTGACCTTTTCAGTCCTGTGATGATTCTGGCACAAAATTTAAAGCCTTCTGTATCCTATACTTTTGAGTTTTTGAGCAGCTTCCCCACACAGTCAGGCAGTATATGATGTGGGGATGAACAAGCCCTTCGATTATGGTCTGTTTTGTCTCGGGTGGTAATTGATGGCTCAGCTTCGCCAATCCCACCAGTATACTGTAGCAACGCCTGACGATGGCAGATACTTGGAGTTCCCAATTTAAACCAGAGTCTAATATTACCCCGAGGACTTTAACAGAAGAAGAAGGTCTGATGTTTTGCGATCCAAAACGTATTTCAAAACTTTCGTCAATGGAAAGTCGCTTAGATTTCACAACCAAAAGATTTGTTTTAGTGGGATTAATTTTGAGACGATTTTGCGTAAACCAATTTAGGGCAGTGTCCAGCCTGGTCTCCACTCTGGCACGGAGTTAACGTTAGCCGTTAGCCGGAGTATCCGCATCAATAAATTGCGCGTCGTCTGCATACATAATGAGCTGGCCATGGTGAATAAAAGAAGTCAAGTCATTTGTGAACAATAAAAACAGAATCGGCCCCAAAGTACTCCCCTGTACCACCCCGTGCGTCACTGGGAGCGGCGTCGAACACCCTGCTACACGCTGCGCACGACCCTCGAGCCACCCCCGGAACCAATGGTCATCAATACCATACCATCCGAGCTTCTCCAGGAGCCGGCAATGCTGCACGCTGTTAAACGCCTTGGACGTGTCAGTCGTCGTCAACGTCGAGACGAGGCCACGGTCCATGTTGCTAATAAGCATGTTGACAGCACACAACATCGCCGACTCCGTGGAGTGGCCCGGACGGAAGCCATGCTGTTCGGCGCACATGATGTGATGCTCGGTTAAATATGTCGACAACTGGTTTCCGACCACTCGCTCACAAAGCTTACCTACAATTGACAATATCGAAATAGGTCGAAAGTTGTTTGGCTCGCAACGGTCGCCACCTTTGAACAGAGGAGTGACAATAGCAGTGCAATAAATGTGTCAGAAACAATTTAAATGCAATATGCATTATAGATACTGGGATTGTACATATTTGTTTGGGCAGAGGCGCACTCAGGATAAAAAAATGGGAGGCGATACTCACCCTCAGATTAGGTCCAACTTCATATTAGTAAGAGGATAAAAGCGTTACGCGCATGGTGCCCCATGTTTTTTCCTGGATCCGCCTATGCGCAATATATCAAATTTAACAACTTACAGCATATAATTCCCACATGTGACGCTCATGTCGTCCCAAACAATCACGAACAGCACATATATTTTTTTCTCTCCAGAAAATCCCCCCATTTTACATTCCCTGAATACGCCTATTTTTTTTTGTCTTTTGATATATTAAATACCAGTACATTTGAAGCTCAAAACGTTTGGAGCATGAAAATCGGTCGAGCCACATGGCCGCAATGACCTTTCAAAAAACACCCAAAATTTCGGATGTTTTGCCCCCTGGCCCCCCATTTTTGAACAAAACAAAAATATCGGGGTCCGAAAAGAGAGATATTGTCATGACGAATTGAATGGCGTCTTCCCCATTGAAATCGACCGATCGGTTCTCGAGATCCCGGGGGGGGGGGGCAGGATCTGCCCCCCCCCCCCCCCCGCAGGTTAACGTAATTCTGGCCGCCCGCAGGGAATAGGGTTAAGGGACACGTGACCGCTTGACCTATTTTTTGATGGTGACCAGGATAATTCCTCAATTAAAAGTCGATTTTGGTTTGAAGAAGATTCAAGCCTGGTCAATGTTCTTTCAGATAGACAAATAAAAACAATGGCTTTCGGCCTCCAAATAGGATTTTTGAGCCTCCTAAGATGATAGATGAATAAAACACCATCATATTTATTTTTTATCTGTCATTTGGTCTAGGGGGTTATCATAGGTGGGGAGGCTAACTGTGCCAACGAAAACATAATCCGAGCAGCGGTTTTCAAGATATATCCTCGGGCACTTTTCAGAGGTCACTCAGCGGCTCGCTACATTTGGCGGCTCGTACTTCACAAACCATCATAGTTATGACATGAAACCTATATATTGAAGAAACCTGCATTGAACGGAGTAGCATTTTTGCAATCTCGGATTTTGTTTTGATTTTTTGTTTTGTTTGGACGCGTGACCGCTTGACCTATTTGTTTGATGAGTAACCAGGACAATTTCTCAATTGAAAGCCGAATTTCCGTTTGAAGACAATTCAAGCCTGATCAATGTTCTTCCAGATAGACAAATAACAAAAAATACCTTTCGGCCTCCAGATAGGATTTTGAGCCTCCCAATATCTACTAGAGGCGGCTCTCTTCTGAAAAGTGCCCGAGGCTATATCTTGAACACCGCTGCTCGGATTTTTTTTTTGATGGCACAGCTGGCATCCCTGTATATGATAACCCCCTAGACCAAATTACAGAGATAAATTAAATATGTTTTTGTTTGTCCATCTATCATATTAGGAGGCCCAAAAATCCCATTTGGAGGCCAAACACCATTTTTGTATTTGTCTATCTGAAAGAACATTGACCAGGCTTGAATCTGCTTCAAACGGAAATTCGACTTTCAATTGAGAAATTGTCCTGGTCACTCATCAACAAAATAGGTCAAGCGGTCACGTGCACCCCCCCCCCCCCCCCCCAAAAGAGAAAAATCCGAGATTTCAAAAATGTCCCTCGGTTCAATGTAAGTTTCTTCAGTATTCAGATTTGATGTCGTAACTATGATGGTGTGTGAACTACGAGCCGCCAAATGTAGGCCTGCTGAGTGACCTCCGGAAAGTGCCCGAGGCTCTATCTTGAAAACCGCTACTCGGATATTTTTTTCGTTGGCAGAGCTGGCTTCCCCGCATCATTTATTTTCAACATTAGGAATTTTGCATAGTTTTGTCTCTGGCTGTATATAACACTATGCTTTATATTATCATTAAAAATATTATTTCCCCCCCCAATTTTTTTTTTCTTCAAACAATACAAAAACTGGCAATTAAATTGGAAGCTCATCAATGCACATGGACGGCGACCTATTTAGTGTTGGAGATTTGTTTAGACGTGCCCACTCAACAACGTTGAGCACATTGAAACAAAAGTTTGTCGCTTTCCAATAGTGGAGGGAAAATACCGATCTTGAACTCTTTAAAGGTAAATAATGACCTTTTTCCACTAAAATGGAGTTAGCACTTGAAATCGCCAGACGAGATCAAAATATATTGTAAATTCATCACATTTTGCATGAAAACTTTCCTACCGAAAGATATTTCAAGTTAAAGTTGATAAGCGTTCCACACTTTTAACGACCGGTACTTGCACTATTTCTGACCTTTTGTCAAGTATTTTTGGTCCTCATCAAACTGCGGGCTTTTCCCGTATTGTTTTTTACGCAATGGAGTGGAAAATATATTGTGCGTTCTGCTTGTTGTGATTATATGCCCGGCGATCTACTAAAACTAACAGCGATTGAAAAAGTGGTAATAAAATCGGAAGCTCATCGATGCACATCAACGCGGCATAGTTAGTGGTTGCGACCCTCAATTTTTGCAAATCGATTCATTTGTTTTCAACATTAGGAGTTGTGTATAGTTGTCTGTGGCTGTATATAACACTATGCTTTATTTTATCATGAAAAATAATATTTTTTCCCAAAAAAACTAACGAACAATAACACAAAACTGGCAATTAAATCAGAAGCTCATCGATGCACATCGACGGCGACCTATTTAGCGTCGGCGATTTGTTTACAAAGTCATTGTCATGCTTCTCGGCGCACTTAACCATCTCGGCGCACTTGGCGAGTTGTTCCTGATTAGTATACCCAAGTCCCGTAGCAGGCTTTGTTAATGACGTCACTGGTGCCATTCTTGTGTAGCATTGCAAAATATATCTGATTTCGAGTTGAAAGCTAATTAAAGACTTATTCAAATTATTTTTTTAAGTTTGAATTTTCTTGTTAATCATTATTAAAGGTATTGTATCACTGTATTTCATAGTAGTTGACACTTCAGAAACTTGTGACGTAATAATATTGTATCCAATATGCATTTCCCTCACCTTTTGCTATTGTGGCGCAGTGCCGAGTGCTTTGCGAATACTAGCTTGCCTGGGGTTCAATTCATTCCGCTCTTATTTTATTCGAGTTGGTATAGTTTGCATGTTGTTGTTATTCATGACTTATACTGATAGTCAGTCATGCATCACGGATGCTTCACGGATTGCTTCACGGATCAGAGCGCTGCTCGAACGCACGCAAGTAGCGCTTTCGTTCTCCATGGCAACCAGGCGTGAGCCAATGAAAAGCCAGAACGTATTCCCTTTCTGGCTTTTGATTGGCTGACGCCTGGTTGCCATGGAGAACGAAAGCGCTACTAGCGGGTGTCCGAGCAGCGCTCAGTTTGATCGGAAATGTCACAGAGCCTCCACAAATGCCGCACTCGATGTTAACAATGGTAGGGAAGGACGAATTTGTCAATGACCTTCATGAAGTACACAAGGTACTTGTTTTGTATTTTTTCCAAACTTACAACTTTGAATTTGGGAATAATTTTATTTCATTCTTAAATTTAAATAAAATAATTTTAAAAACATAACGGTAGCCTAAGAAATTGTTGCTAACAAAATCAAAAGGTCATTATTTCCCTTTAAGAAGTATATGTGTTTGCTTTTTATTTTTTTCCGAACTTCCAACTTTGAATTAGGGAATAATTGTATTTAATTCTTAAATTTAGATCACATCATTTGAATACCATAACGGTAGCCAAAGAAATTGTTGCTAACAGAATAAAAAGGTCATTATTCCCCTTTAAGTAATGCGTCGATGTCTGTTTTAAACACTACCTTAGTGCTTAGGAATCAAGTTTGAAATTGATCTTCATCAGGTGGAATAGTGCATTACAGGATTTAATGAGGTCTTTTGCTAAAAGTTACTATCTTACTGGCATGCTCGTATAGCATATATGGGAATAATCATATAGCATACATAGGAATAGTCCTTTTCCAATCACATAGTCAGTTGACGTAAAATTGCCGACAGAGCGTTACGTTAAACAGAGCCGTTTCCGCGATAGACCGTCCCCCAACAAATGACAATTAACACCATCATGTTGTATTGCTCTCTATAATTTGGTCTAGGTTTGGTCTCGTCTGTCGATTTCAAGTAATAACTCCATTGTTGTGGGAAAAGGTCATTATTTCCCTTTAAAGGAATGTGAAAACTCGTTATAAAGTATTACAAAAGTGTGATAGTGCCACTGATGCTTATCGAACATCACTCACATACTTAACTGAAATGTTAAAACTGAAAACACTGCCAGTTCTTAATCCTAGCATGAAATAGCTTCCCTCCTGATTCTTTATGTTGAACGGCTCTCAGCGCCGCATTCGTGACTGACATGACACAGAGCTGTCACCGATACCACCCTGTCACCGATACCACCCACCCTGTCACCGATACCACCCACCCTGTCACCGATACCACCCACCCTGTCACCGATACCAACCACCCTGTCACCGATACCACCCACTCTGTCACCGATACCACCCACTCTGTCACCGATACCACCCACCCTGTCACCGATGCCACCCACCCTGTCACCGATACCACACACCCTGTCACCGATGCCACCCACCCTGTCACCGATACCACCCACCCTGTCACCGATACCACCCACCCTGTCACCGATACCACCCACCCTGTCACCGATACCACCCACCCTGTCACCGATGCCACCCACCCTGCCACCGATACCACCTACCCTGTCACCGATACCACCCACCCTGTCACCGATACCACCCACTCTGTCACCGATACCACCCACCCTGTCACCGATACGACCCACCCTGTCACCGATACCACACACCCTGTCACCGATACCCCCCCCCCACCCTGTCACCGATACCACCCACCCTGTCACCGATACCACCCACCCTGTCACCGATACCACCCACCATGTCACCGATACCACCCACTCTGTCACCGATACCACCCACCCTGTCACCGATACCACCCACCCTGTCACCGATACCACCCACTCTGTCACCGATACGACCCGCCCTGTCACCGATACCCCCCACCCTGTCACCGATACCACCCACCCTGTCACCGATACCACCCACTCTGTCACTGATACGACCCGCCCTGTCACCGATACTGTGATAGACTCGGTGGCTCGGTTCCAACTGTCTGTATTCGGCGAGCACCGCACTGACCTGACCCACGGGCGGCGGTCACCCCACCCGTGACGTCAGCCGCCCAGCGGCGGCGCCAGGCCCGCCGCTGGGTAGGCACAATAACAATACCCGAGACAGCGGTGCAGTGGCGGCGCCAGGCACTTGGTAGGTGAACGCGACACAAAACAACAATAACACATTCCTCCACCCCGGTAAACATATAAGGAAACAAACAAAAATAGCAATAGCTGTCCTTCCAAGATTGCATGTAACAACCGGAATAACTCATCTCCACGGGTGATGTGGGCGAAACACCCACATTCTAGCGACAGTTGCACCTGTGCGACTTCATCTATACATCAAACGATCTGGTCGTTTTATAGCGCTCCTATCCCGCAGACCATATCGGGGCGGCGCAGCTGCGGGAATCAGGCCCCGGCCCGCTGCGCTGTCGCTGCAAATGGCACTGCTCGTGCTGTTCAATGAGCGGTCTGGCAGGTCAGCGCCGGGAGACCGGTCCGACAGACGAGCCGCCTCCGTCACAGGCACCTCCCCACTCGAGCGCCCCGGCTGCGCAGCCGTCACAGACTCCTCCACAGGTGACGCCGCCTTCCGGAGAGAAGCACGTTCGTCAGGCATTGGTACTGAAGACGCGTCAACACAGTGACGTTTGCGGACCTGATCTGCATGTCGCACAACTCTGCCATCAATCAACTCAATCGTGCATTTTAACCCATTCCGACGCACAACATGACCCGGCACCCAGCGACATTTTTCAAACCCTGGGAGACTTTCTACACACGACACAAACACTTTTCTACAGACGACACAAACACTCTGTCTCCCACAGAAATATTCTGCTCCTGGGTGCCACGATCTGTGTAGCCCTGCTGGGCCTCCTGCCGCGCCCGCACTCTGTCCTCCCTACCCGGAAGCAGAGCGTCCAAATGCGTGCGAGGAAGTCGGTCCAAAAACAGTTCTGCAGAAGTACACTGAGTGGTACTAAGGGGTGTCGTCCGGTACCGGAACAAAAATCGAGATACCTTGGTCTGAACTGACGCAGACTTGTGTTTATAAAGCCCTCTTTTGAAAATATCTACGGCCTTTTCAGCAGCGCCGTTCGATTTCGGCGTCAGACGGGGAGTGGTCAGATGACGGATGCCATTAACTCTACAGAATGTCTCAAACTGTTTTGAAACAAATGCCTGAGCATTGTCAGACACCAAAACTTGGGGTACACCCCAGCTCGCAAAGGACATGCGCAGCTTCTCAAGTCAGTGTCCGATGAGCGCGTGGGAAAATATCCATCCATTTGGAATGAGCACACACCAGCGCAAGAAACAACGTACCATTATCAGCACAGTAGTCCATATAAACCCTCTGCCAGGGACGTGTCGGCCACACCCACGGATGCAGTGGGACGTCTGGGGATCTGTTCTGGAACTCCTGGCATTTCGCACACGCTCTCACGACATCTCTAATGTCGTCATCAAGACGCGGCCACCACAGATACATTCGTGCCAGCATCTCTGTCCGCGTCTCCCCAGGATGACCCTCGTGTAAGAGCCTCAGGACGTCCGCTCGGCCTTGAGGTGGCACAACCACGCGTGCCCCCCCACTGAACGCACCCATCTTCGACGCTCAACTCGCCTATTCTGCGCATTTGTACGGCTGGAAATCTGTACAGAGGGCGTCGCCAGAGGACGACCAGCCATCACGCACATACCGGTACCCTGTGACAGGACAGGATCCACGCTGGTCCAGCGCCGGATACCAGTACACCCGTGACAGGACAGGATCAACGCTGGTCCAGCGCCGGATACCAGTACACCCGTGACAGGACAGGATTAACGCTGGTCCAGCGCCGGATACCGGTACACCCGTGACAGGACAGGATTAACGCTGGTCCAGCGCCGGATACCAGTACACCTGTGACAGGACAGGATCAACGCTGGTCCAGCGCCGGATACCAGTACACCTGTGACAGGACAGGATCAACGCTGGTCCAGCGCCGGATACCAGTACACCTGTGACAGGACAGGATCAACGCTGGTTTAGCGCCGGGTACCAGTACACCTGTGACAGGACAGGATCAACGCTGGTCCAGCGCCGGATACCGGTACACCCGTGACAGGACAGGATTAACGCTGGTCCAGCGCCGGGTACCAGTACACCTGTGACAGGACAGGATCAACGCTGGTCCAGCGCCGGATACCAGTACACCTGTGACAGGACAGGATCAACGCTGGTCCAGCGCCGGATACCGGTACACCTGTGACATGACAGGATCAACGCTGGTCCAGCGCCAGATACCAGCACACCTGTGACAGGACAGGATCAACGCTGGTTCAGCGCCAGATACCAGTACACCTGTGACATGACAGGATCAACGCTGGTCCAGCGCCAGATACCAGTACACCTGGGACAGGAGAGGATCGACGCTGGTTCAGCGCCGGATACCAGTACACCTGTGACAGGACAGGATCAACGCTGGTCCAGCGCCGGGTACCAGTACACCTGTGACAGGACAGGATCAACGCTGGTTCAGCGCCGGACTTGAGCCACGCTCACTGGAGAGGAGTCCAGAAACTCCATGAAATGCAGCGTTTCTGCCGGCCTGGGAACAGTCTCTGGATGGAGCAGCTGCTCCAGCGGGTAGCCTACTCGGGGCGTGGAACCTCGTCTGTACTCGAGCCTATCGTCATACGCATCGAGCATAAGAGCCCAGCGTACCATCCTTGGGAAAGTCATCACCGGTAACGGCTTCTGTTCACCGATGATGCCGAGCAGCGGCTTGTGATCGGTCTGGATAGTGAATGTCCGGCCGGCGAGGTAATAATGCCACCTTTTCACGGCAGTGATCACCGATCAGTCCTCCCGATCAGTCTGGGAGTGGCGGGTTTCGGTGTCGTTCAGTGAGCGCGAATAGAACGCGACTGGCCGCCTCCCTCTCCTGGTCCGCTGGCTGAGCAACAGCCGACAGCACGGGGCCCGGCGTCACATGACATAATAACTGGCAGAGCCGGGTCAAAGTGCGTCAGGACGGGAGGGTTGACCAACAACTTGTTTGCCTTCTGGAAAGCCGAGCTTTCCAGCTCAGTCCACCTCCCCGGTTGATCGGCACGGAGCAGCCGATACAGAGGGGCCAGGTGGATGGCCAGGTTCTGAAGGGACCTGCCATAATAATTGATCAGGCCCAACCACATGTGGAGCTCTCTGATGTTTTTAGGATCAGGAGCTTTCAGGATGGAATAGACTTTCTCTGTGGTGGTCTCCACGCCCCTGCTGCTGATTTTGAATCCCAGGTACATTATACCACTCACTTAGAAGCTGCACTTGGCCTTGTTCACACGGAACCCCGTCTCCTGCAATCTCTGCAGCACCTGACGGAGCGCAGCGTCATGAGTCTCCTGATTTTTTACCGGCACATACGATGCCGTCTAAAAATACACCAACGCCGGAGATACCGGCCAACACGGACTCGAGCGTGCGCTCAACAGGGACACGGCGCTGGCATAGCCAAAACCCAGGCGACAGGGCCGCAGTAAACCTTTCGGAGTGTTCACAGTAAGATACTCTCGCGAACGTTTGTCGAGAATCATCTGATTGTATGCACTTTTCAAATCGATTTGAGAGAAGACAGTACAACCAGCCATCTTATAGCACAGTTCTGCAATTCGAGGCAGAGGGTACTGCTCTACTTGAGCTGCCTTGTTGACTGTGAGTCGGTAATCACCACAAATGCGCACAGACTTTCCCCCATCCTTCGGAACGACTACCAAAGGTGCCGCCCACTTACTGTGTCGCACGGGTTCCCACAAGCCGTCCTTGATCCCCTTCTCCAGCTGGGCGTCGACCTCCCGGTAAGCGAGAGCCACGGTGCGTGGTTTGAAGAAGCGAGGCTGGACGTCAGAATCCACCTCGATGTGGACCTCGCCGCCGTTGTAGCAGCCCAGCTCCTCTTTGAAGACGTCCGGAAACTCCTGGAGAATGCGCTGCACCCTGGCCAGCGAACTGAGCCGACAGATGGCAGGGCAGTCCAGCCGGATGCGATCCAGCCAGTTGCGTCCGAAGAGACACGATCCTGCTCCGTCGACCACGACGAGAGACAGCCGCGCCACCTGGCCGGCGTAGTCGACGTTCACCAGCACCTGGCCCAGAACGGAGATGGGCACCTCACTATAGGTTTTCAGCTTCACAGAGCAGGGCTCCAGCACGCGCCCGCTCTCGGGCCACAGCTGCTTGAAACCCGCAGCAGAACAGACTGACACGGCCGCCCCCCGTGTCCACCTCCATCTTCACAGGCTGACCGTCTAACGTGAGGTCCACCATCATCGGCGGGCGACGCTTACCCATTTCAGAGCGCAGGTTGAACATTGAGTACACCTCACTGGTCTCAGAACCTTCGTCAATCTCAACCGCCTAGGGATGCCTCACGCTGGTGGCCCTGGCTATCTACCGCTTCGGGAAGAGGTGGAAGTGCTCGCTTCGCCAATGAACGGCCGGCAGTTCACTCTACCGCGCCTCCACTCCACCGAGTCAACCTGACCTCGATCCAAGCTACTGACAGCCGGTCACTACCAGGCGGCTCTGCTGTAGCTACTGGCAATGGCGGAGGCAGGCACCGGCACCGGAGAGGGAGACGGGCGGGACAGCGACTGCAGTGGCGCAGGGCGGGGCCGACCGAGCATCGACAACTCGGACTAACAGCCGAGTACAACCGACCTCTGGTCACAGTACCCTTGGTCGGCGAAACTGAGCCCGCCCCTGACAGCCAGCAGCCTATACCTGTGTGTGTAGGGTACCGCACGCTGCGGCCCGGGACTCGGGCCAGCCACCGCGACACGGGGGAATCAGCACGGCCCGGCGACCGCGGCCGCTGCCTGCTGCGGCCGGACCAGCTCACCATTAGCCAGACGCAACGGGCGGCGGCCACCGAAGCGGCGGAGGGAGGTGGCGCCAGCGGGGGTATCCCGGGGGCGGGGGTGACTTCCGGAGGCAGCGGCATCAGGCTCGAACTTCTGAACGTGCAGTCACTCCTCCCGAAATTGACAGACATTAGGGCAGAGGTTAGTGAGAAACGGCCTGAAGTTTTGTGTTACACGGAAACTAACCTGAAACAGTCTACGCCGGACCGTTATGTTTCACTCGAGGGCTACCGAGTATTTCGCTGTGATCGTGTCAGAGGGAAGAAAAAGTCAGGAGGGGGAGTTGCAATTTATGTCAGAAGCGATCTGCAAGCCGAAAAAGTCACAGCGGTGTCATCATTAGGAGATCTGTCTCAAGTGGAAGCTCTGTGGGTTAAGGTTAAGCTAGATAAGAGAAAAGCGGTGCTCATCAGTTGTGTGTACCGTCCACCTTCCACTGCACATGCTCAAGTGCATGGCGACTTCAATGACATCGAGGAACAGTTGCAGAGCATTATTTCTCAGTTTCCGTCACAGCGTATCATGCTGTCTGGTGATCTTAATGCTGATGAACATACAAACCCCGTTGCCAATGCTCGATTGTTGGAACTCGAGAGATACGGATTAAAATGCATCGTCAACGAACCGACCTTCTATAGTGGCGCGCACCGTTCCATTCTGGATGTGGTCCTGGTATCCGATGCCATTCATAATGCGCGGCTGCCGCCTACATGTTTGGTGGAGCGATGCGACTTTACAAGTCATCACTACCGTGTTCACGTAGAAATCGCTGTTCCGCGCGCTAGATCGAAGGCATTGTATAGGACAGGTCGTGCATGGAAATCGTTTGATAGTGCCGCATTCTTGACCGATGCAGCAGCGAATGATTGGACCGCTGTTGTGAATGCCAACGATGATTGTGAAAAGCAATGGGAGGCGTTCGCGTCCACCTTGAATGGCTTGCTGGATGTGCACGCTCCGGTACGCAGGTACCGGGTGCATAATCCAGCAAGTCCGCCTGTCTCACCAGAATCTTATGTCACAGAGAAGGAGTGCGAGAGAATGCAACGATCCGTCATACCAGTATTTGAATTTATTGACGAAAAGAGACATTAGAACAGATTGCAGACAAAACTTAGTGGAGCGTCTGAATACTGCTGCACCATCAGATTTTTATAGACAGCTGAGACCAGTCATTGCTCCAAAGCGGGAACCGACAACAGAACCGTCGAATTTAACACCTAACGACCTGAACAAGTATTTTACCTCGATTGGTTTAGAAACTCGAGACAGGGTATCAGGGGATTTTAGTAGATCGGCTCGAGAACCTCTAAAACAGAGATTGCCCAGAGTCAATACAGGGCGATTACGTATATCCCCAGTCACTCTCACGCAACTAGAGAAAGTCATTTTTTCTATTCGAAACAAAGCTTCGTGCGTTGAAGGGGACATTCCAGTGAAAATTATTAAGCTATGTTTTGCTATTATTGGTCGTTATTTGCTACGAATTGTCAACAAAAGTTTCGCCACAGGGATTGTTCCTGCGAGCTGGAAGCGAGCCATAGTTATCCCGTTGCACAAAAAGGGTGATCCTAGCATGGCGTCCAATTTCAGACCAGTCACTAATGTCCCAACAATCACAAAAGTAGTAGAAAAACTTGTTTTGCAACAACTAACAAGCTATTTAAATAGGGAACACCTATACAGCAGCGATCAGCACGGCTTTAGAACCAATTATTCTACTTGTACCGCATTGCTATCGGTGACGGATGAGATTTTGAACGGAATGGATCGCTCAGAGATCACCCTGCTAACCCTGATAGATTTAAGTCGCTGCTTTGATGTAGTGGACCATACAACTCTGTTAAATAAGCTAGAGCTATTGCAAATATGTCCTCAGTGGTTTACAAATTATCTATGTGGCCATGTTCAGCAAGTAAAAATCGGTGAAAAGCTTTCGGATCCCCTACCCATCACAATTGGAACATTTCAGGGGACATGTTTAGGGCCGTTGCTTTACAACATCGCTAGCAACGACTTGCCGTGTCACATTCCTGATGAAGTGAACGGTTTTCGAATCATTAAGGTCCGCTATGCAGATGATAGTCAGATTGGCATTGTCGGTCCCCGCAACCGTATAAAGGAGATGCAAAAAAGTATTGAAGAGGTTTTGGACACAATGACGACATGGTTTCAGCAGAACGGCATGCTAGTGAATGCCAGAAAAACAGAGTTTATTGTGTGCGGCGATAGACGGCAGTTGATGCGTCTAAACGGATTCCTAACTATTAACTTCATGGGCGAGGTTCTGCATTGCAAAGAGAAAGTAAAAAAATTAGGCCTCACACTGGATAGTTCTCTGTCATTGGAGCAACATGTGCAGCAAGTAACGGATCGTTGCTATGGAATTCTGGTCGCACTTCTTCATGCTAAACAGGTGCTGCCTGTAGAAATATTGCCGAGATTAATTGACGCCATGGTATTTTCTCATGTAAGATATTGTATTAAAGTGTATGGAGGTACAAGTTCCAGTGCAATTGGTCAAATTCAGAAGATATTTAACTTTGCAGCGAGAGTGCTTTCAGGTCGCAGGAAATATGACCATATCTCGGACTTGCTGAAACAATATGAATGGCTTTCGGCTGCCCAGTATGTTAATTATTTTGATCTTTGCATGCTTCAAAAAATTATTACAAGTGGAGAACCCTCGCTATTATCGAGTCGTTTAGTTTTCAACCGAGACGTGATTGGCCGTCACACCCGTCAGTCAGACCAGTTGGCTTTGCCCAGGCCCAGAACCAATCACGGGAAGCGAAATTATCTGTATAGATCGGCATCGCTGTTCAATAGTTATTTTGGCTCTAATAGTGGATCTGATATCCTATCTGTCAGTAACAGGGTGGCGAAAAAAACATATTAGGAAACTGTGTGCAGCCCCCGAACGTGACAGGCGCTCGTGACTCTAGTTTAAACGTGGCATGCAGTCTAGTTTTATTAGTTTTTATTTTTGCGTAATAGATTGGTTGTAATGTCATGTCTTTTATTTGGCTGGTCAGTGCATTTTAGCTTGTGTTAGCTTCTGTATTATAATGACAAAGCTAAGGCTGCAACTTGTATGTACCAACATGTACGACAATGACCCTGTAACAGCCCTATATGTGTGGAAAGGGTCAGCTGATGTATAATACAATACAATACAAAACAAGCGCTGATTTCGTCACGCCGTGCTTCGCTGCTGTGGCCATCACCCAGCGCCACAGCCGCTTCACCCGGGCCGGCGTCACCTTCTTCCAGCTGGCGCAGATGCTGCTGATCCCACTTGGCACAGACGGCTCTGATGTGCCCCGTCCGACCGCACTGGAAGCACTGCTTCGTGCGGAAGGGACACGACTCCTGACGATGGCGCCGCAGACACCGGCTGCAGGACCCAGTGACGCAGCTCCGACCTCCGCCGCCGCCACCCTGCCCGCCGACGCCAGTCTCGGACACCAGACTGCCGCCGCCGCGCCAGCAGTGACGGCGGATCACGCGATTCACCCACTCGGTGAACATCGCCGGTGCTCTCCGCGGCCAGACTGGGGTGCTCTCCGCGGCCAGACTGGGGTGTTCTCCGCGGCCAGACTGGCGTGCTCTCCGCGGCCAGACTGGGGTGCTCTCCGCGGCCAGACTGGGGTGCTCTCCGCGGCCAGACTGGCGTGCTCTCCGCGGCCAGACTGGGGTGTTCTCCGCGGCCAGACTGGGGTGCTCTCCGCGGCCAGACTGGCGTGCTCTCCGCGGCCAGACTGGCGCTCAGCTCCGCCGCGCTGTCAGCAGCCGATTCCTGCGTCATCGCCAAGTCCACCGCCGACTTCAGCGTCCGACTCGGCTCACTCAGCAGCCGAGACTGCAGCTGTTCATGTCTTATGCCACAGACGAGACGATCCAGCAGCATTTCGTCGAGCAACTCTGGAGGAAACCGACAGGGCTTCGCCAGCTTCCGAAGTCGCGCCAGAAAGATGCTCACAGGTTCCACCTCTCCGCGCGCGCACGTGTGAAACCGGAATCGTGCAACGATCTCGGAACCTTCAGGCTCAAAATGCTGTTTGAGCAGTCACCAGGTTTTCGTAGTGCTTGTCCTCCACCGAGGCCGGTGCGATGAGGTCTTCTAATAAACCGAACGTTTTGGCACCGATGGCGCACACAAACACTGCTCTTTTCTTGTGTCATCACTCACGTCGTTGGATAGAAAATACTGCTGCAGCCGCCTCGAATAAGCACCAAGATCTTCCACAGTCACGTCAAAGTCCGGCACTCTGCCCGCCATCTCCGTGGTTCGCGGAGCGCCTCGTCGCCACTGATAACTCGGTGGCTCGGTTCCAACCAAGGCCATATATAGGAGGTAAAGTCATCAGGCGATTCTACAGAATCGTGACGTCATAGCGTGACGTATTCGGGTCCATCGGCCTCCTCAGCCATTGCAGTTAATGTTATTTTTGGGATAAATAAATACCCACTAGCTCAAAAAGAAAAATGTTACGTAAAAGCAAAAGACAGCGTTGGAAAGCTCAAAACAATGCGAATCGAAATTATCTTGATCATCTTAAGCTCAGGTCAATATTGAGGTCACTAGAGGTCAGCAAAAGTCAGGGCCTTGTTCACGGTCCCCCTGCGGTTCGGCGTTCACCAGCTGAGGCTCTAAGCCCCGCCCCTTCGAAGAACTTTTGATTTGACCTAAACCACGTGAAATTGGTATGAATCGACGCGTCCTGACGAGGCGAACACGATGACATCAAAATAATGCATGTATCTTTATTTGTTAAAAAGTTATTTGCGAAAAACAGTTTTTACCGACCGCAGACGACATGCGCCAGAATTGACTACTGGAGTGACGTAGAAAGGGTTTCTGGACACGTTACGGAGATAGCGATGACACACCCCTGGTTCCAACTGTGTGTATTCGGCGAGCACCGCACTGACCTGACCCGCGGGCGGCGGTCACCCCACCCGTGACGTCAGCCGCGCAGCGGCGGCGCCAGGCCCGCCGCTGGGTAGGCACAATAACACTACCCGAGACAGCGGTGCAGTGGCGGCGCCAGGCCCATCACTTGGTAGGTGAGCGCGACACAAAACAACCATTACCACAGATACCACCGCTGTCACCGATGCCACCCACTCTGTCACCAATACCACTCACCCCCCTGTCACCGATACCACCCACTCTGTCACCGATACCACCCACCCTGTCACCGATATCACTCACCCCGTCACCGATACCACCCACCCTGTCACCGATACCACCCACCCTGTCACCGATACCACCCACCCCGTCACCGATACCACCCACCCTGTCACCGACACCACCCACCCTGTCACCGATACCACCCACTCTGTCACCGATACCACCGTTGTCACCGATATCACCCACCCTGCCACCGATACCACCCACCCTGTTACCGATACCACCCACCCTGTCACCGATACCACCCACCCTGTCACCGATACCACCCACCCTGTTACCGATACCACCCACCCTGTCACCGATACCACCCACCCTGTCACCGATACCACCCACCCTGTCACCGATACCACCCACCCTGTCACCGACACCACCCACCCTGTCACCGATACCACCCACCCTGTCACCAATACCACCCACCCTGTCACCGATACCACCCACCCTGTCACCGATACCACCCACCCCGTCACCGATACCACCCGCCCGTCACCGATACCACCCACCCTGTCACCGATACCACCCACCCTGTCACCGATACCACCCACCCTGTTACTGATACCACCCACCCTGTCACCGATGCCACCCACCCTGTCACCGATACCACCCACCCTGTCACCGATACCACCCACCCTGTCACCGACACCACCCACCCTGTCACCGATACCACCCACCCTGTCACCAATACCACCCACCCTGTCACCGATACCACCCACCCTGTCACCGATACCACCCACCCCGTCACCGATGCCACCCGCCCGTCACCGATACCACCCACCCTGTCACCGATACCACCCACCCTGTCACCGATTCCCCGCGATCGTCGGCATACGCCGCTCCTGTACGACGCTGCCGCCGGCGCCGAGCACGCGCTTCTCAGGGGGATCGGTGCCGCGTGCCGCCGGCTGTTTGGCCAGCTCTCAGTGCTCGGTGGCCGGCCATTAGGCGTGTCTGCTGTCCCCGTGCCGCCGGTCACACCGCTGTCACCGGTCCCACGCCCCGCCCCGCCCCGCCCGTCGCCACGCAGTGCCCGAGACGCACGCGACATGTATTGTACATCACGTGACCGATCACGTGACCGATACATCAATTGCAGCTGACTTATTTTGTGCCGGCTGATTGCCAAAGGCGTATCGCAGGGGCGCAGCCAGACCTTCAGAAGGGGGGGGGGGGGTGGACAAGCCCCTGGGAGAGGCCCCCCCCCCCAAAACAAAAAACAAAAAAAACCTGGATATGAAAAACTCTACGGATTTCGGCCACTTTATTTTGTGAGGCACCATTTTCCCAAAAACGGCTTGGGTGGACTGTCGCGGGTTCGGGGTTTTTGGTGGACTCGTTACAAAGAGGTTCTACATCTTTGACACTGAGGTGATAAGTAGACCCCCTTTTCACAATTTTTCTTCGTCTACTTTTGATGAGCAGGATTGGATCAGGACCCTCCTCAGTAGGCATTGTACTGAGCGCATTACTAATTTGTATTGTTACGTACAGGAGAGAAAACCTATCTTAGCTGCCAGCAAGTGGGGGCCGGCTTTTGAGTGTGGGGGGGCGGCTGAAATAACGAAAAATGTATCCTCCATTTTTATACGTATATTTAAGCGTTTGTAGCATTTTGTAATGTGGATTTTCATGTTATAGTAGGTAGGTAGGTACTTGTCAGTTACCGCCGCGAAGCGGCACGACATTTTTACGGGTTTGCCTGATAAAATCCAGAAATATAGGCGATGGGCCTTGTAGAGGATAAGAAATTAAAAATGTTATTAATTCAATGCAGCGTTACGACGAACCGATGACGATGACTATGACTTCCTTATGACCATGACTACCGATGGGACGCCGCGAAGCGGAGTGGAAATTCTAATTTTAGGTCCTGGAAAACGAAATGTTAATATTGCAACCAGACCGTGAGATGAGATGGCTTGGGGAGATGGTCATGGCCTGTTTCCACTATTAGCTCTTCGGTCCAGCAAATTGTGCACCGCTGGAGCAGCTTCCGGGTGCCGATCTCCTCGTCTTTACGTTCGCGTCGCCTTTTTCGGAACTCGGCAAACTAGCTAAACATGTAGCCTGCTTGAAACTTAAAAGTTAACCCGCGCACTGCAGGGGCTTTGTGCCGAACACGAACTGCAGGGGGGTTGATTTCGCCCCCCCCCCCCTGATATATCGAAAACTAAGCTACGTAGCGAGAAGCGGAAAAATACATTTCATAGCTTCATACATGTTCTATCGAAAGTATTCCAGTGTTATTTTAGGTCAGGTCAAAATTGAGGTCACCAGAGGTCATCAAAGGTCAAATTTTCAATTTTCTCTCTCCTGTTTTAGGACATCGCTCCAGAAATTCTCATATATCTCAGAAACGATGCTAGTTAGAGACAAACGGAAAACAGAAAACGCCAGCCAGTTAAATTTTAAATCACAACGGTGTCCTCAGATTTGATCTCAGGTCAATATTTGAGGTTCTAGAGGTCAAAAAGAAAAAAATGCAGTTTTTTTGCTAAATTGTTTTTGCTATTAGCCTTTTACTTAAAACAGATAACGGAAAACGGTTTACGCCATTGTGTTTATCTTGGCAAGGCGCTTCGAATGATATATATGGTGACCTTTTTAAGTCAACTTAACAATTTGACCTCAGGTCAAGGTCAAGTGGTGACCCAAGTAGGGCATGTTGCATATGGGAAGACGTGTCTCGACGAGACAAACACATTGATGTCTGTTTTACTTCTCTATATTCATTATGTCGGGAGTAATTGATGAAGATGAAGGAAATGGGCCCTGGTGCCAGCAATTACCGCCAAGAAGAGCCTCTGCCAGACACTTAATTAAATTCTTTTTCCCATTTTCCAAATTTGTATAAGCAATTGCCAAACTTGTGTCATGCCGCGAAGCGGCGCGAAATCTTCCAGTTTTTGACACTAGATAGCTGGATTTTGACAATTTTGGCAATTTTTGATAGGGGGCAACAGGGGGGGGGGGGCAAAAACTGCAAATTGTAGAGGTATTTGTGAACCAGCACAGCTGTCATGTTTATCAACTATTTTAACGCAACCAATGGGGATCGATAGAGATTGAATTGGAAATTAATATATAGCGGTGACTTTTGACAATGCAAAAATCATAGGCGTGTGCAGGTCACTCAATATGGGGGTGAAGTAAATGCGTAATAAAACCATTTTGTGATGTTGTTTTCTTGATAAATGAAATGGTGTGTTATTGTGACATTAGACAAAGCAGTTATAAAGCATATTTTGGTTTGCCGTAGGCGGTACCAGATTAGTGAAAAGAGGAGGTCAGATAGGACAAAATATTAACCGCAGGCTAGTTGCTACCCAGTACTATAAATAAGTTACTGATCGTAGATAGTTCGTTTTTGCATGTTGTACTTGATCATAGGCGTATCCAGGATCCAAACTGGGGAAGCGCAAGACCTTTTGATAGGTATATTATCCGCTATTATGATACTAACTAGTCAACAGTGACTATTTCACTTACAACTTCAATTCTCATTGCTTCTTCCCCCCTTTTTACCCTACCTGGACTCGCCTATTATCTTATAATCGTTCGTAGAGTACCCTGTGGTGCGTGTTTCATCCGAAAACTGCAGTATGTTATGTCATTGTGAGCCCATGCATCTTAGTTTCTTTGCAATAATATGACTCCCTTTCTTCCATTCCTCAGCGCGCCTTTGCAAAAAAAAATGACTTAATTCCATCTCCTGACCTCATATGTGCATATATCATTATATACTAACCGTCTATTGCACCGTAATCGCTGGCATATCGTCATCACCATGCCAGTCACACCCCTTTTCATGTGCCTGAACACGCCCCTGCAACTCTATATGTAATAAATGATGCAAATAATGGAAGGAGAAGCAATCTTTTACATCTTGATAGCTATAAATGTCCCTTGCATCTCTCTATTGGCTTCCAGCCAAGCATTGAATACTTTCTGGAAACCTCCCCTTATCAAGCCCCTGCAACCGCGTCTGCTATGTAATTTTTATGATATTTCATTAACATCAACTAATTTGCATTTGCTTCAATCACTTTATAAATCGTGTTTTTATAGCCTTTGCTCATGGGAATGTAGATAAATTCGAAAATTACAAAGAGAGATATATTAACTAATATTTCACCATTGCGGCTTCATCAGAGTTAACACAATTCAAACACAGTTTTCCAACCATCCGATATGACACGTGACGCTTATTTATACAAAGCCGCCAAAAGAAAATTGTCCACACTTTATAATTATTGTTTATATAGCCTTTGTTCACGTTAAAGCAGACAAATTCGAAAAATACAAAGAGAGATACAAACTAACACTTCACCATTGCGGCTTCATCAGAATTGATGAAACCCCAATGGTGAAACACCAGTAAATCTCCCTGCATTAAACCGAACCCCTCCACCTCAACACGAGCAAAGGCCATCCAAACGAATTACACAGCTGCATCACTCACATATGTAGTCATTTACAAACAGTATACGAGTGTCAACTTTAGCACTAACATGCTAGTGCTATGCTAGGCGATACAAAGGAGCCACAGATTGTCACACCGCCAGTCCCAGGAACACACTTCAAGGTCCTAACAGCTGCCAGGTATCAAACTGACTATTCAGTTTGGGCTGTCTGTCTCGAATGGCCAGAGCCTCGGCTATCTTCCGGTCTGCAGCGTCTTTACATCGACGGAGTAAAGCGATGTATAGCCGAGGCTCTGACTCATTAGGGTGGCATTGACTCATGTGTTCCCCGAATGGGATTTGTTGAGTGCGATTCACCCCGTCTCTAAAGTGTTCATCGAACCGGTATCTGACACACCGTTTAGTTTCCCCTACGTATGTCGGAGGTGGTTCGGTTGAGTGAGAGGTAGCGCACCTCACACAAGTGATCTGATAGACTACATTTTTAGTAGTGCATCGACCAGGCAGTCCTCTGTCGCACGTGCGACAGGACCTTCTCCCGGCGCAACAAGGTGGGGGCTCTAGAGCCGAGTGCACCAGCCGTTTAGTGATGGTGTTATCATTCTTCCAAGACGCTGTCAGGTTAGGATTGACAGACTTTAGAGCGGCGTCCACTCTCCGAGTCAGGGTATCATTTATGAAGGGGAGGGTTACATAAATCCTATCCTTCCGTGGTGGTCTGTGGGGTGTTTTAATGCTGTTCCTGTTGTTGTGCTGTGACATGGCCTGACGTGCCACCCCATTAAGCCAACGGGACGGGTAGCCGTTTTCCCGGAACAAAGCATGGATCATGTCTGTACTGCGCTTGGCACTGACGGGATCGGAGGAAACCTTAAGTGCCCGAAGGAACTGTAACTTGGCTACAGACTTTTTCATTTTAAATGGTTGGGCGGAGTCAAATGGTAGGATGATGGAGGCTGCCACCACCTAGTAATGGTAGGAGGATGGAGGCTGCAACCACCTAGTAATGGTATAGGAGGATGGAGGCTGCACTGGGTTTAATGTAGAGCGGCCATCAGGGTGCGGCCATCAGGGTGCACCCTGATTAGGGTATACCAAAAAGTGATTTGTCCCTGGTGGTTGGCCGTGTCTGATCGTTCAATGGTGAACTTTATGGTAGGGTGGATCGTGTTCACATATTCAAAATAGGGTGTCAACGCATCTGATCCGTGCGAGCAGACGCAAAAACAGTCGTCAATGTAACGCATGTACATGTCAGGCTGGGCGCGGTCCGAGGCAAGAAATATGGCTTCCAGGGCTCCCATGAATATAATGGCTATGGAGGGCGCTATACGAATCCCCATGTTTCAATCACCGTAAACTGATCTCTCCTTCTCCTCCTTCATACTTGAGGCAGTTAGGAAGAAACCGTGAAGATCGCATTTCCGTATTATCGCCAAATGTCGCCGCAGAACCCTTCCAAAAACGTGCCCTGGAACCGCCTCTGTTCAAATTAAGAACTCAGAATTTTGGCTCCATGTGTGGAAATCTATTTGGGGAAAAGTTTCAAAATTTAATGGGCCTGCTCCCAGCCGTTCTGGAAATATCTGCAAAAACATGAGGGGGCGGAATCCCCCCCCCCCCCTATTACAAATAGGGTTAAGTGGGCTCAATGGGCCCCTGGACATGCTCGAGAGGCCCCTGGACAGTTGTGTGGGTCCCTGGGTGGGCTCAATGGGCCCCTGGACCACGGGTGGGGTTCCCTATTCAAATGGTGGGGCGACTTCCCCACCAACTTTGTGTTTTGCCCCACCAACTTTCGTCAGATTTGAAAGTTCCCTGGCGTTTAAATGGCCATTTTTCACCTGAACCATTGAAAGCAACCAGCCTATATGACATTTTGCCCCACCAACTTTTTATGAAAAGCTCCACCATGCCCTGGACATGCCCAAGAGGCCCCCTGGGCTGACTTTGAAAGCCCTTCAGTGTCTCTGAGGGCTCTTGACATGCAACAGAGTGACCCTTGCAAGGTTTGAGGGCTCCTCTGTGGCTTTTTGAAAGCCATTTAGCTAATGCAAATGGTATCTGGGTCAATCTCGGTGGGGACCCCTGTGACCCGTAAGGGGGAAATTGACCCCCTTGTCCCCTCCCCTGGCTGCGCCTCTGGGCGTACGCTATTGTGTTCGCCTGGGAAATCTGTTTCCGCGGACAAAGAAAAACAGCGACTCGAACCATTTTTCATGTTGCCCAGGATGAAAGCCTTCGGGAAGCCGAGTTTGTTGTGCGGGCGGCCGTGACTCTTACTATCCAGCTGCGCTGTTCCGGGTCTGCACTTGCGATGAAAACTCAGCATGGTCCTCTCACTCACTGAATTGTAAAGGTCAGTTAACTTTAAAGGAAATAGTTCACCTTGGAAATTTTTTACCCAACACGATTTGATTATATTTTTTCGTACAATTTCTTTTTATATTGTCAAAAATGGCCTTATATCGCGCCGATTCAGGACAGAAGGCCGTACATTTGTATTGTTTATCAAAACTATATGCATACTCTCTGAGTCAGAGTCCTGACGCCACGCGAATGTAAACAATTGTTCAGCCAATCAGATTCGAAAGTAGTCGCGTAAAGATAGACTCGCATTGGAGATGTGCCACCCGGCGGCCGGCAATCGCTTGCTAGCACCAGCTGCAAGCTGATTGGCTGATGGTATAGCCTCTGCCCGGTCTAGAACCAGTACAACATTCTTTCGCCAGCACCGCATTCCTTCGCCAAAAACTCAAATATATTCGGCTGGAGAGGCTTTTAGTCAAGAAACTTGCAGATAGGGGTCTCCCAACACGGGCTACAAAACTGCTATCTCAGTTTAAAACTAATGTTGAAGGTGAACTATTTCCTTTAATTGATCAGTACTCATGGACGGCCTCTGTGACAAACTGCAAGTAATTGTACTCTGCTGACGTTGGGACTCGAACTTTAGCATCGCTGTCAGTAACGACTGTAGCATCGCTGCCTTGCCGGAGCGAAAATCGGCTCGGGCGGGCGCGAGCACATAGCAAGCCTCGGCCATGACTATGCAATACAATATACATACAGTAAAGGTATATACAAGTGTACACAAGGGCGGATCCAGGGTGGGGGGGGGGGGCGAACGGGGTCATGTCCCCCCATGCCTGTTTAACCCTATTCCCTGAGTCACAAAGTTTCAGGACGCCTAACGGTTTAGAAGCGGCAAGTGAAAAACTACCGGGGGGGGGGGCAGAATCTGCCCCCCCCCCCGCAGGGAAGTTAAGGGGGCCAAACTATGTTTTGCCCCCCCCCCCCCCAAGACGTGAAGCTATATTTACATACTATATTTGCGTTTTTAGAACGGTACTGGGAATCCCAAAATTGCAGCAAGCAAAATCCAGCTAGCCACTGCAAAAACTGTAAAATTTCGCGCCGCTTCGCGGCATGACACAAGTTTCGCAATTGCATATACAAATTTGGAAAATTAATTCCATTAAGTGTCTTTCAGAGGCTCTCCTTGGCGGTAATTGCTGGCCCCAGGGCCAACTCTCTTCATAAAATATTAACTTTAAAGCGGACTACATGTTAAGTTTAGAAGCGGCAAGTGAAAAACTACCGGGGGCAGAATCTGCCCCCCTCCCCCCCTCCCCCGAGTTCCTGCCGAGTTCCGAAAAAGGCGACGCGAACGCAAAGACGCGGACTACGGCAACCGGAAGCTGTTCCAGCGGTGCCCAACTTGCTGGCCTGAAGAGCTAATTGTGGGGGCCAGGCCATGACTATCTCCCCAAGCCATCTCCCCCAGGCTCCTCCAGATCCACAGGGACCATTTATGCGCGGAAATGTCGGTCTACCTCTTGCTACTTTGAAACCATTTGCACCGTTACCAGTTGTTTGTTACAGTTCGGTACATAGGTATGTATACAGACTACAGTTATTATTAGCATATGTACTATTGAGCGCAGACTGCCACCGGTCATCGTGATTTACTATCCGAGGCTAATGTATATGAAAAACTACCTTCATTTCAACATTTTTCATCATACCGAGATGTACAACCAGGAAAAGGGGTTACCTGAGGCTTGGCTCCACTCACGGTCTGGTTCCAATATTAAAATTGCTTTTTCCACGACCTAAAATTAAAATGTTCACGGCGCTTCGCGGCGTCACATCAGTGGTCATCGTCATAATGAAGCCATCGTCATCGTCTTCCTTTCGTCGTAACGCTGAATTGAATGAATAACATTTTTAGCTTCTTATCTTCTACAAGGCTAAGAAGCTAAAAATGCGTATGTTTCTGGGTTTTATCAGGCAAACCCGAAAAAAACTCGCGACGCTAAATAACAAGTACCTACTATAACATGCATATCCACATGAAAAATGCTGCAAAGGCTTAAATATACGCATAACAAATTGGGGTACATTTTTTTCGTCATTTGAGCCGACCCTCCCCCCCCCACTCAAAAATTATCGGCGATGCCCCTGGGTACAGCTGACAATTGACATAGTTTTGCTCAGTGTAAGGCAATGTCGGAACAATACAAACTGCAAGCTGACATCTTTCCTTCTTTGATATCCCAAAAGGTCGAAAACCTAAACATAAAAAGAAAAGAAAAATAGAAATCGTGTGGTTTCAAAATAAAGTGGCCCAAATCCGGTTAAAAATCGAAATTGGGAGTAGGTAAGGTCCGCTAAAAAACGGTTTTCCCTCCCCCTCCCCAAACGGCCGGCTGGATCCGCCCTTGAGTGTACATATATGACTATATAGGGCAAAAATGAGTTGGAGCGGGCGCGAGTACATAGCAAGCGCGAGTACAATAGACCCACGCGACTCATCCATGATCCTCATTCCACGACCAGCACTACTAAATCTGGCGTGTCAAATATATAGAATCCTTCGAGTTTTCCAGGGAAGTTAAGAATATCTTTGCTGAGTGAGTGACCAGCAAAAACCGGGTGCCGAAGGCACGAAGTTTTTGGCTGTGGCACTCACGAAGTATTTGTATCATATTTGTATCTGCCCGATACAACTCGAAGGATTTCATATCTTCATATTTGACAACATGAAAATAAATTCAAATCTCGAGCTGCATCTTTGCTCAGGGTGCAAAGATAATACTATTTTTGCTGCCTACAGATGTTAAAGATGAGCCTCAAATATGAAGATATAGAGCATTCTTCATGGCTCCGAGCGGAAGATAAGGATATCTTTTCCAAGCGTGTGACTGAAAAACCGAGCGACGATGGAGCGATTTTTTTTCTTCAGGAACACGCGAGGAAAATATTTCCTTTCTTCCACGATGGAGCCATGACAAGTTCTATATACTTTCTAAGTAGAGATTGATTCAGTCCATCCTTACCATCTATACAATTGTATTTTGTAGTTGGCTTGTTAGGTTCATTTTTAGTTCATTTTGTAATAATCTTAAACATAACTGTTCATGTCATCTATTGTCCAGGACAACGGAACAGTATGATAACCCCACAGAAAAGGTTATATCAGCCGCACTGCCACTAAGCACTTGTAAAACTCAGCACGTCACTGAAGCAGGTCATGTAAGTACGGCATCACTCAACGGCAAAGATGTTGATTCAGCACCTGGCAAGTACAATCAAGATGCTGGCAAATGTCACAACAGGGCAGCAATTAATTACAATTTACATAAATTGCATAACCGCAGATACCTACCTGGTGGCGCCGTGGTATTCATGTTGCTGGTGCAATCCAGTGGTTGCAAATGGCATGCTTCCTAGACGGAGACAGTTTCTTTTCACACTCCACGCCATGGTGGCCAAATACAAATATTTAGAGGAATGGAGGGATGACAAAATTGTTTGTTTTATCAAAAATCATAGGACGAAGGAGGTCTCCGGGTTAAAAAACATGAAAATAAGGTAAGAATTGCCATGTTTTGAGCTGGACACCTCCCATTCCATGATATCACATCTGGCAACATGCCATAATTTTGTCATCCCTCTCCCCTCCCCCAACTCACTGAATTTGGTAACTATGCTCCACCTAATTCAATTTACTATTAGGCTTACACTGCCACTTTCCGACAGCCTTCTTAACAGTTTGCCCATGTCAATGTCAAGTTTTTTTGGCTCAATATCAATAACCAGCCACACGATACCGCGTCACCTAGAAGCAGTCAACTAAGGCCTTGGTCAACACCTTGCAAACGTACTTAAATCGCGTCGTTACTGGCACAAACAGCGCCGTAATTGTCGCTGTTTCACCTGACTCACCGACATGACAGCGACGCGGATGAGGCTAGTCATGGGGCAGCTGCGATGTCGTTGTGTTTTCTTCAGCTGTAAATATTGGCTTGGGGAACGCTGCCACTAAATCAAAACACACTATTTTTGACAGTTTATGCATGATGTTTTACGCTGATATTCTAATGCTGATCCAAATTGAAGATGACTGAGATTCTGTCATGTTTTTGCGCCCTTCATATCTTTAGTTTGAGATGCGTAGTTATCTTCAGCAGCATTTTGCTAACTCACGTTACAGCGGTACACAATCAACTGACACCGACGTGCGTTGGCGCGTCGGAGCATTTTTTCACCTCTGACCGTCACTGAAAACATTTTACTTTATTTTTCGTCGGAACTCACGTGACCTTATGTACATCTCCGAGGGATGCAAAGATATCACATTATTTCACTTTATCGTTTAATATGCATTAAACCTGTTTTATCTTTGCATCTCAGCAAAGTGCAAAGATAAAACTATTCCTGCACTGCGGACCCAATTGAAAATCAACCTCTATTAGACAGATATTAACATTCAAACATCAATACACCACTTCGATGTTAACAGTTTGTTTGTATTAGTTGAATCAATGCCGATAAATCAAATGCTGCGTCTTTAATTCAGGGTGAGGGAGTATGTGATAATGCAAAAGCTCAATTAAAACCCACAAACACATCGATGCTCAGCAAATCAATTAATTTATGTTAAGTGAAGTCAGTCGCTGTCAATAGCGCGGGAATGACAACGGGCGACGCTGCAAAACGACAACTCATCAGTATAGTCTGCCGTTAACGATCTTTAATTAAATTAACACTTCATAAAATCTCTTAGATATGAAACTGATTCGGTCATAGTCGAATTAATACCCTACTAGATGGAAACAGAAACGCTTTAACAGTATGCTGAACAATATTAACCCTCGCCCTACGGGGGGGCCTGACAGGCCCCCCTGAGGTTTTTCTTGAATAGCTTTTTACACGTGCGGCGCATCTTGATGAAATGTTCGGTAGCTGAGTGTACAACAATTATACGTATGCTGTAAAAACAATTTATTGAAATTGGGTCTGTAGTTTGGGAGATAATGATGTTTTGATGACGTCATGTTGGTGGAAAAATATAAATATTATAAAAATATGGTAGAAAACAGAGTTTTAAAGGAAATTGCAAACGCAATACACCAAAGATACAAAATGACATTCTCTTTAAAATGGCAATCTCGGATTTGCCAAATTTTGGGTTTTTGACCCCTAAAATTATTTTTAAAAAACTGATTTTTTTATAAAAAAATCACCACAAAATCAACATTTTCAAAGATGTTAGAAAAACCGGAATATATGTGAGAGAACTGAGTACGGACAATACTCATACCAAATTTCAATGCAATATCTTCATTTTTGACTGAGTGATGGCTCCCTAAGTGTAAGGAACTGATGACGTCATTTTTTTAA
This sequence comes from Chirona hameri, assembly GCA_036785665.1. Taxonomy (NCBI): domain Eukaryota; kingdom Metazoa; phylum Arthropoda; class Thecostraca; order Balanomorpha; family Balanidae; genus Chirona; species Chirona hameri. The sequence continues at coordinate 76,779 of JAXIVJ010001854.1, read as the reverse complement.
TAACTTTTTTGAAGAAGAAAAAATTTGGAACAAGATACGAACAAATAATTACCTTTTCTGTATTTTTTTTATAGCAAAAACTGGTCTAGGAACATGCCTTTTTATTTACATTTATCAATTTCTCATTTTGAGGTTTTCTGAAGGGCAAAATCGCTGTTCTGGACGTGATAAATCCGAGGTCATTCACTTGACCTGGAAGGTCACCCGTTGAGCTGAAACCTAAAAATCGCATACTGTTAGATTCCTCTCATGACAGGAAACATGCTGGTCCTTACCGCATTGCTCTAAGTTGCTTGGTTTCGAAGTTAACGGGGGGGCTGTCAGGCCCCCCCCCCCGTAGGACGAAGAGGAAAAAAGCTCCCGTAGGGCGAGGGTTAAATGCCGATCGAGTACCAACCTATTGTTTCAAACCCCTGGATCAGCTTTCCGATTCCTCCATGTTTCGGCACCAGATAAGATCCGCTCTCGTGGTCTTCACATGGCGCTGAATGTGGATCTGGATATGTGCGCAGCTATCCGGTACTCAATGTACGCAGCTATCCGGTAGTCAATGTACGCAGCTATCCGGTACTCAATGTACGCAGCTATCCGGTACTCAATGTACGCCGCTATCCGGTACTCAATGTACGCAGCTATCCGGTACTCAATGAACGTAGCTATCCGGTACTCAATGTACGCAGCTATCCGGTACTCAATGTACGCAGCTATCCGGTACTCAATGTACGCAGCTATCCGGTACTCAATGTACGCAGCTATCCGGTACTCAATGTACGCAGCTATCCGGTACTCAATGTACGCCGCTATCCGGTACTCAATGTACGCGGCTATCCGGTTATCAATGTACGCAGCTATCCGGTACTCAATGTACGCAGCTATCCGGTTATCAATGTGCGCAGCTATCCGGTACTCAATGTACGCAGCTATCCGGTACTCAGTGTACGCAGCTATCCGGTACTCAATGTACGCAGCTATCCGGTTATCAATGTACGCAGCTATCCGGTTCTCAATGTACGCGGATATCCGGTTCTCAATGTACGCGGATATCCGGTTCTCAATGTACGCAGCTATCCGGTACTCAATGTACGCAGCTATCCGGTACTCAATGTACGCGGATATCCGGTTCTCAATGTACGCGGATATCCGGTTATCAATGTACGCGGATATCCGGTTCTCAATGTACGCAGCTATCCGGTACTCAATGTACGCAGCTATCCGGTACTCAATGTACGCGGATATCCGGTTCTCAATGTACGCGGATATCCGATTCTCAGTGTACGCGGATATCCGGTTCTCAATGTACGCGGATATCCGGTTCTCAATGTACGCGGATATCCGGTTCTCAATGTACGCGACTATTCGGCTCTCACCAGACGTCCGCCAGTCTAGCCACCTTTCCGTTGATATTGAAGTATAGGACGTGGATCCTCGTGTAATGTGACAATACCACATAGCATGATTGTTGCCGGCGCATCCACTGGACGACAGCTCGGCGAGACGATATTGAGCATCGAAACAAACCTGGGGAACAGGACGATATATTTGTGCAAGGAGTTGATGATGTTGAGAAAACAAAAAACAACGAAAATGTGCTGTTATGGTTGTGTTTGTGAACAGAGGGAACCTCTGTGACTCCTAATCGTTACGGTATATACGCCCCTTGAATGTGCACGCGCGCAAAAACGGTGGCTCACGACCCTGCCGTGTAGGCCTTTCTGAAGTTGAACGTATACGGTCGAATTATCATGAAGTGTGTATATATCATTGCATGCATGTGGTGCTTGCCGCTCACTGAAAACACACGCTGTCGGTAACGGAGTCCATTCAAGTCCTCAGTCCATTCACAACACTTATTGTCCAAGCACTGGACGTATGGTTTCCGTGCTTTGAAACTACATACAAACGTAATCGGTATTGTGGGACCAGCAAGCTGAGCATAAGTAGAAAAATAGTTTTAGTCAAAGGAAAAATTATATATCATCGACGATGTTTTGATCACGTTTTAATCAACATCTTCTCGAAGAAGCATTACAACGCTTCTAATTTAAAGACACGCTTGAGTATGTTTGTATTACCTAAAACCAATTCAGCTGCTACCCACTGGCAATAATTTAGGGCTGGGAAGCGTCAATCTATTTCGAATTCCTGCGCAGAACACTTTAACTGAACCGCTGTTCTCCGATCCTCATATCAAATGTTTTAATAGATCCTTGGTTTCTGCTATTGTTTCCTTGCGGACTTTTATTGGGCCGTTATGTCAGCATGTTGAGCTGTATTGATTAGCGCACGAGGCGCGTCGCTGCCTACAGTCTCTATAGTGGCCGTTTGGAAAGCTGTTACAGTTTTTATTTGGCGGCCACATGGCAGTATCCAGCGTCGAGGCCGCCCCTCGGCCGCCGTTCTCTGGGTGAAGACGACACTGCAACACATCGCAGACAGTTTATGTGCCATCGGATCGCAGTCTGCGCCGGCGGCCGCGATTCCGCTCCTCGTTTAATTTCGCCTATCGCAAACTGGCGCTGTCAGCCGCGCCAGCCCCGGCGGCGGGTTCCGGTCCCGGCCCGATCCGGCGGGTTACGGTCCCGGCCCGATCCGACGGGTTTCGGTCCCGGCCCGATCCGACGCGTTCCGGCCCCGGCCCGATCCGGCGGGTTCCGGTCCCGGCCCGATTCGGCGGGTTCCGGCCCCGGCCCGATCCGGCGGGTTCCGGTCCCGACCCGATCCGGCAGGTTACGGTCCCGGCCCGATCCGGCGGGTTCCGGCCCCGGCCCGATCCGGCGGGTTCCGGTCCCGGCCCGATCCGGCGGGTTCCGGCCCCGGCCCGATCCGGCAGGTTACGGCCCCGGCCCGATCCGGCGGGTTCCGGTCCCGGCCCGATCCGGCGGGTTCCGGTCCCGACCCGATCCGGCGGGTTCCGGTCCCGACCCGATCCGGCGGGTTCCGGTCCCGGCCCGATCCGGCGGGTTCCGGCCCCGGCGGTGGGAAGTATCAGTCGCTCAAACTACGGTGGGAAGTATCAGTCGCTCACACTGCGGTGGGAAGTATCAGTCACTCACACTGCGGTGGGAAGTATCAGTCGCTCACACTGCGGTGGGAAGTATCAGTCGCTCACACTGCGGTGGGAAGTATCAGTCACTCACACTGCGGTGGGAAGTATCAGTCACTCACACTGCGGTGGAAGTATCAGTCACTCACACTGCGGTGGGAAGTATCAGTCGCTCACACTGCGGTGGGAAGTATCAGTCGCTCACACTGCGGTGGGAAGTATCAGTCACTCACACTGCGGTGGGAAGTATCAGTCACTCACACTGCGGTGGGAAGTATCAGTCACTCACACTGCGGTGTGAAGTATCAGTCACTCACACTGCGGTGGGAAATATCAGTCACTCACACTGAGGTGGGAAGTATCAGTCACTCACACTGCGGTGGGAAGTATCAGTCGCTCACACTGCGGTGGGAAGTATCAGTCGCTCACACTACGGTGGGAAGTATCAGTCACTCACACTGCGGTGGGAAGTATCAGTCACTCACACTGCGGTGGGAAGTATCAGTCGCTCACACTGCGGTGGGAAATATCAGTCGCTCACACTGCGGTGGGAAGTATCAGTCACTCACACTGCGGTGGAAGTATCAGTCACCCACACTGCGGTGGAAGTATCAGTCACTCACACTGCGGTGGGAAGTATCAGTCACTCACACTGCGGTGGGAAGTATCAGTCACTCACACTGCGGTGGAAAGTATCAGTCACTCACACTGCGGTGGGAAGTATCATTCGCTCACACTGCGGTGGGAAGTATCAGTCGCTCACACTGCGGTGGGAAGTATCAGTCACTCACACTGCGGTGGGAAGTATCAGTCACTCACACTGCGGTGGGAAGTATCAGTCGCTCACACTGCGGTGGGAAGTATCAGTCGCTCACACTGCGGTGGGAAGTATCAGTCGCTCACACTGCGGTGGGAAGTATCAGTCGCTCACACTGCGGTGGCAAGTATCAGTCGCTCACACTGCGGTGGCAAGTATCAGTCACTCACACTGCGGTGGGAAGTATCAGTCGCTCACACTGCGGTGGGAAGTATCAGTCGCTCACACTGCGGTGGGAAGTATCAGTCACTCACACTGCGGTGGGAAGTATCAGTCACTCACACTGCGGTGGGAAGTATCAGTCACTCACACTGCGGTGGGAAGTATCAGTCACTCACACTGCGGTGGGAAGTATCAGTCACGCACACTACGTTGGGAAGTATAAGTCACGCACACTGCGGTGGGAAGTATCAGTCGCTCACACTGCAGTGGGAAGTATCAGTCGCTCACACTGCAGTGGGAAGTATCAGTCACTCACACTGCGGTGGGAAGTATCAGTCACTCACACTGCGGTGGGAAGTATAAGTCACTCACACTGCGGTGGGAAGTATCAGTCGCTCACACTGCGGTGGGAAGTATCAGTCACTCACACTGCAGTGGGAAGTATCAGTCGCTCACACTGCGGTGGGAAGTATCAGTCACTCACACTGCGGTGGGAAGTATCAGTCACTCACACTGCAGTGGGAAGTATCAGTCACGCACACTGCAGTGGGAAGTATCAGTCGCTCACACTGCGGTGGGAAGTATCAGTCACTCACACTGCGGTGGGAAGTATCAGTCACTCACACTGCGGTGGGAAGTATCAGTCGCTCACACTGCGGCGCAGCAGCGAACTGCACCCGGACATTGGCGTCACGTGTCGGGCTTCGGCCGGTCACCAGCCTGCCGGGCGGAGCCGGACATTGCGAAAATTCAGCTCAGAACCAGAGCAAATCATTTTATCCGAAGGAAAAGCTTGACCGTCTTAAGATTTCCACAGACACTGCATTGGTGTGCGAATGCCAGTATGCCAGTGACTAAATACAGTAATGTTAAGCTTTGCTGACGCCAACTTAATGATTCGCTGTGCAAACATATGGCATATACGTGCGTGACGTTTTTTCCGGGTTGGGGTACATTTCCTCAGTTTTTGGTAAGCATACATCAATTGGCGCCGGCCTGGTTAATGTTCTCTTCTAGCTTACATGACACCTTAATGCTCACTTCAGCCTACGCATGCAGTGTCCATTATGGGAGAGTATGAGTTTCCGGTGTTTAACTTACATAACGTCTCAACGAGCTACTTTCAGGCAAACTTTCCTAAAGTTTGTCATTCCCTTACATCTGTTTCCGGCACGCGTGTGTACATAACACTGTTCTCCATCTTTTCCCAAGGATTCCCGCCGCTTCCGGCAACCCTTCTTTCCTTCAATCACTACTAGTGATGTACTTTTCCAAAAATGTCCATTCCGATTCCAAACCGATACCGAATGGGAGGCATTTCGGTTGACCGAATACCTACCGATTTGTGTTGGAGCCAAACATGTACAAAATTTGACCGATTTTCAAATTTTATACTTATTTATCCAGATGGCAAAAATAACTTAGTTTAACATCCTAAAACACACGTGGACAGTTTCCAAAAAGACAGTGTAATTGTGAGAAAAATAAAATACATTGACAAAGCAAAGTAGTGGACGCTGTAAGCAAGACTGAAAGTACATTGAAAACAGGATGGCAAAATGTGACCTCAATCATATGGTATATGGTATTAATTTGCAGCATAATGCATCTTACATAAATACATGCATAGGAATATATAAATTTTATCTGGCCAAAGTAGGAGGGGCATACTGGTTACTGGTTGTGCTTGTTACTTAAGATGGTATACAATACTTATTTTTTAACACGCGCCCTGGAGGGGGGCGAAATCCGCCCACCCCTCCGGTTTTTCGAGGATAGCGCAAAAACGGCGGCGCGCAGCGCCACCGTTTTTTGTATACCTGTTTAGAAATGAACTTCCCGCATTATGTAAAATTCTTGGCCTCAGGTCATCTCAGGTCAGGTCACCAGACCAGGTCACGTGATGACCTCAACTCCAAAACGTTTGCAGTAGTACCACAGCCACAGTTTTACGCCGATCGGTTTCAATCTTGCAGGACTTCATAAGGTAATAGATACGAACAATTTGTTTATCTCGGATTTCTAATATCGCTGACCTAAGGTCAGGTCAATTTTGTGACCGCCAACACGGTTTTATCAATAACTATCGACCTAATGAAGATAGAGAAGAGAAAACGGTACCAATATGTTTGTCTCGTCGAGACACGTCTCCCAATAGGCAACATGACCAACTTGGGTCACCACTTGACCTTGACCTGAGGTCAAATTTCTCAGTTGACCTAACCCGGTCACCATGAATATGATTCGAAGCGCCTTGACAAGACACACGCGATGGCGTAAACATTATTGCTTTATCTTTATTAGGTAAAAGATTATTTGGGGAAAACAGTTTTGAAAACAAAATCACCTTTTGACATTCGATGACCTCTGGAGCCTAAACTATTGACCTGAGCTCAAATCTGAGGATACCTACGTCGATTGAATTTTTCAATGACTTTTGATTGCTTTTTTCCGTTTGCTGCTAACTATCATAGTTCCCGAGATATTTGGGGGTGTTCTAACCGAAGTCTTGAAAACTTGAAAATCTGACCCTTGATGACCTCTGGTGACCTCAATATTGACCTGCAAAAAATAATTAACGAAATACTTTCGAAAGAGCTTGTCTCGAGCTATCTAACGTCGTTTCCCGCTTGTCGCTACGTTGCGTGGTTTTCGAGATCATAGGGGGGGGGGGGGCGAAATCCGCCCCCCTCCAGGGCGTGTAATTATCAGAGGCCCTCCAGGGCGCGTGTTAAATAACTCACTTCCTGTTGTGAGCAATATCTTCAATCTTGATATAATAATGATGTGTTCTATTTAGTATTTACAATAATTGATTGAATTTGGAGCAAATTTGCTGGATATAATGTGTAAAATTGTGACACAAAAGTGAATTGTGTAAGATTCGGCTGACTGAAAAGTGTCCACAAATGCATAAGCCTGACCGATTACCAAATCGGTGACAACATTTTTTCGGTTACCAAAATTTCGGTAACCGATTGCCACCACTAATCATTACCACACCCCCGCATCGTTCCGCGCAGACCTCAGAATGCATCCATCCCTTTCACATCGACAGCGGCATCTGACGGTCTTCCAATTCATCGAACGCCCGCTCAGACCCGCATACCACGGACACTTCACCCTCCAGCCGTCGCCCCGCTCAGACCCGCATAACACGGACACTTCACCCTCCAGCCGTCGCGTCGATGACGTGCATAACACAGACACTTCACCCTCCAGCCGTCGCGCCGGTGACGTGCATAACACGGACACTTCACCCTCCAGCCGTCGCGTCGGTGACGTGCATAACACGGACACTTCACCCTCCAGCCGTCGCGCCGGTGACGTGCATAACACGGACACTTCACCCTCCAGCCGTCGCGTCGGTGACGTGCATAACACGGACACTTCACCCTCCAGCCGTCGCGCCGGTGACGTGCATAACACGGACACTTCACCCTCCAGCCGTCGCGTCGGTGACGTGCATAACACGGACACTTCACCCTCCAGCCGTCGCGCCGGTGACGTGCATAACACGGACACTTCACCCTCCAGCCGTCGCGCCGGTGACGTGCATAACACGGACACTTCACCCTCCAGCCGTCGCGTCGGTGACGTGCATAACACGGACACTTCACCCTCCAGCCGTCGCGCCGGTGACGTGCATAACACGGACACTTCACCCTCCAGCCGTCGCGTCGGTGACGTGCATAACACGGACACTTCACCCTCCAGCCGTCGCGCCGGTGACGTGCATACCACGGACACTTCACCCTCCAGCCGTCGCGCCGGTGACGTGCATAACACGGACATTTCACCCTCCAGCCGTCGCGCCGGTGACGTGCATACCACGGACACTTCACCCTCCAGCCGTCGCGCCGGTGACGTGCATAACACGGACACTTCACCCTCCAGCCGTCGCGCCGGTGACGTGCATACCACGGACACTTCACCCTCCAGCCGTCGCGCCGGTGACGTGCATAACACGGACACTTCACCCTCCAGCCGTCGCCCCGCTCAGACCCGCATAACACGGACACTTCACCCTCCAGCCGTCGCGCCGGTGACGCGCCGGTGACACCGGTGACACATTTTCTGAATAGGCAGCGACACCATGCAGACGAGCCTGCGGTATTTGAGTGAACATTGTAAAGGGTATATGCGTTAAGCATCTGCGTATATTGCCATTATAATACCGTATCTATAAAGCGCCCTTTGGTCGGGAATCGAGCGGGCGGTTCGTAAGTGTTCCTTCCATAAGTGGGGGAGCAATGAGGAACAATGTTTTTTCGGAGGAAATAATCCAATGCGTCCTTATGCAATATGCATATTGCATATGCAATATGCAATTGCATATTGCAATATGCAATATGCAGGTGTTTTCCAATTTATGAATGTCAGCATATTTAAATTGCACTGTACCGTGGGGCAAAAAAACAAAGCACAGTTCCACTGATCCCATGTCACTAATAAGTCTGTGTCATGTAGCTCGTACTATCTTGACAGTAAACAAACGGCATATCATTGCATGCTTGACCATTTATTCGATTCCAAACTGATTTTGATCTGTTGCTCCGCTTCTGGAGGCAACTGGCAATCACTCCTGGCTGGTGAGAACTCGGCTACAATCGATACCAACAAGATACATTGTTGCGCTCCGTTTTGGGAGGCCTGGCCAGCTGAACGGAGGCCGCGGCCGCTGATCTCACCGATGCACAGTGGGCGTAAAAGGGGATTTAGCCTCGCGAAACCTATTAACCCCTATAACGTTTTTGCCTTACAACATGCATCAACTAGTGAAACATCATTAGAAAGCTAATTAATCAAGGAATACATTACGTTAAATAGCGGACATGTTGCAGGGCTTTTGTAACGCGGGGATTGCTTGCAAGTTGCAATATATAACATTAGGGTTACAATTTGGATCTCCTCGGATCTCCGGAATTACTGGAGCGATTTTACCAATTCAAACGGCATTCGATGTCCCTTGAAAATGTGTGGGGAAACCTAATATTGCTGACCTCAGGGTCACCGATGACGTCACAGGTCACGTGAAAGACACAATGTTTGACCGTGTCATAAAGGTCTCGGTGGATGGAATTGTCGCGCAAAACTGCGATAATGCATAAGCAGTCAATAAATCGGTACGATTCGTGTGTCTGACACTTTTAAGTACCATTCTAAGCTTTTTATGACCTTGGGTCAGGTCAAGGTCATAAGAGGTCAGGAGGTCAAACTGCCGATTACGGTCATTAGGCGTTGTAACACATGTTTATGGGTTCGTTTTTCGTCTCGAACCCGAAAAATGACCCTATAACATTGTTTATTCCATAGTAATAGAAGTAAAAAGCAAAAACGTAAATGCATTTTTTATGCATGGTAATGCTGTGAGAGGTGGTTGATTTTTGTCTTTGAAAGGTCATAAGTAAAGTATTTTTGACGATATTGACTTCAAATTTGGTACACATATTCACTGGACACGTCTAGTTCACATATATTCCAGTGTTGGATAACTGATTTGTTTGGAAAATATTGCAAAAACTATATTTTTGGGTCTTCGGATTTCTCCAACTTTTTAATTTCAATAAAATCGAAAATCCGAGATTGCAGTTTGATAGCCAAGTCTATTCTCAGTCATCTGGTATATGAAAATTGAATTTGTCTTTAAAAAATTTACTTTTGACAGCGTATTTTGCAAACCCTTATTTTTCAACAAAAAACGCAGAACATGACATCACTCTGACGTCATTCCCGGTTGACCTATCATGAGCTAATCTTTTTCCTTCAACAAACACGTGTAAAATTAATGTGAGGGAGGGTATTGAAAGTTTGGTGACGATACCGGTGTTGGTTTAGGAGATATCGCAAAATAACGGGGGGGGGATAGCCCCCCCCCCCCAAATTAACTCGCGGGTTAATATGATTTTGCAACACTAATAATTTTAATAGCGTGCAATAATGAGGTTTTTGAGGTATCCAGAAAACGTTTTCGGCAGCGTTCGAAACGTTTCGCTTGTTTGCTGACTGGCTTTTGCTGACTTGTTTAATGTTTGCTATGTTTATATTTGTTGCAATGTTGAGAGATCGTACACTTTCACACAAATTGTGCAAATTTGCCATCATAAATGTATTCCTGCTTTGAATTAGGGTTAGGCTTTTCCACATCCGGGAAATATGGTACCAGATGTGGTCAGAACTTGCACCAGTGTTGTAGAACTTGGGGCACGACTCTAATGGCTATCCCCAATATATATCCCAACATTTTGCTCTTGGTGTATCCACTGGGTGTATAAGACAAATACATGAAATTAGTACATATCTGCTACAAGCACAACTACTAAATGCGCAATGCATTGTACCATATTGTATATTGGTCTCCCGAGGGCCAATCGTCTCAGATAAAGGTATTAATATTATTCGAAACGTTCAAAAACGAAACCTAGGTATATTTGACAACTCGGTTCCGGTCAGCTTGGACAAAAGTTATTTTTGCCATGTCCTTAGATAATTGATGCTTCGGCAGATGTACATTTCACCCTATTTATTATTTACGCATGTATACTTTATGGAACTATTCCAGGTAGAGGTAGACCTTGTTCATGAACCTTACATTTATTTAATTCTTCACACATTTCACAGCACTATGACGAGTTACAGCTAGTCACTATCACTGCTGCTGTGACGCTCTGCTGTGATGCTGTGCCAGTCTGTCCACCAACCAATGAGGACGCTTCTGAGTCCGCTGTAGTTTGGTGGTGGTTTTATATCATCGTTGAAATAAAACCTTCAAATGCGAGCTTAGATCATATACCATGCGCTGGGTTCCTACACCCAGACGCTCAAGTAAATACGGAAATGTCTTGCAAAATGTTACATAAAAGGCTAAGGCGCAAGTTTGCGCAACTTTTTCAAGCTTGACCCGTTATATAAGATCCCAGTGCACATCCTGTTGCTAGTTTTGATTCGCTACCTGATGATACTTATTATATCGGCACTATCGAATTTAATTATATTAATTTTAGGCATCAACTTAATTATTTGTAGGCATTTTAGGCATAATTTTAGGCATCAAGGTAAGGAGATAAGGCGATATATTTAATATTTATTTGGCTTATTGATTTACTCAATCTTCTAAATCTAACTATCATATGAACGACAACATATCATTACATTACACTATAACACACTAGGTGCGGAAAATGCAAGCATATTGCCTCATCATCACATTTTCCAGAACGTTTAAATCGCCCGTGAATGATGAGTTTTTAAATGTGATGTGAACTCTTGTGTTTAAAGTCCCATTCCTCTACGAAAAAAACATCGAATGATCAAATCAATGTGATCTTGGTGATCAATGGACATTTTGCAGTCGATTGATATACATTTTGTTATCACAATCGGTAATTTATTTTTGGAGTTCCGCGAGGCTAGACCGGCCGGAACGCCCACTGTGCGATGGTGGCATCATTCTTTGAGACAAACGACTCAGGTCATTTGTGTGCTGCCTCTCCTTGGTATGATACCGCCTCCGCCTCGTCTGCCCTCTCCGTGACCCGTCCGCGTGGCAATCGGACGAGCGGTTGTAGATATATGAGCTTCTCATAAGCGTCGCCATGGGTTGGGCCGAGCCGGGTTCGGCCGCTCATATTCAGATTTGTCCTATATGGATTTTTCCCATACACCACGGAAGAAGGAGCCAGCGCACACTCGCTCGTAATAATATTGATATTGATGATAATTTTGCGACAGTTCGCATACCATAGTGCGTTGGTTCACGCCCCACATACCAGCGCTAAGCTGCGGGCGCTTCAGGTTCAGGTACGGTTTTATCTAAGATTCAGACGCTCAGCCCATACCCTTCCATACTGGTAATGTCAGGTCCATTACTCACCTGCATGTCAGCGTAGGATCTATGTTTAATAGGGCTTTACACGTCGTAAGTTGTGATATAATTTCCCATGTGTTCATTACTTCAGTTAGGTACTCAACATGTGTAAGGATCCGACTAAAATACATCATGCGGCTCGACATGAAATATAAGAATCTCCAACCAAAGAAGGTGCACTTACTTTGAGCATAGGGTTTCCCAACATATTCTGAAATAATTTTGCTGTCGGCGCGCTCAGAGCGGATTGCGCTAACTCGGGGTGGAATAGGATTAATTAAACGGACAGCCGGATGTAATTAGTTGAAAACTTCAACACATTCTCATATTGCAGCGTCACCCAAAATTGTTCATTTGTGTGATTAGAAGCTCGGCAAAACTATCCCTGCAAATAAGCGTACATAGCGCGAGTCGTCTGCCTTTAAGGCTTTATTATATGTTTGGCAGTACTACGGATGTCTGGCAAAACAATTTGTCAATGTGTAATAGTTCGTGCTTGTGTTCCAGGCCTGCGGGCAGCTCTAACTCAGCGGAGAAGATGTTGTTTTCGCAAACGTTGGCTCTGATTTTCTACGACAAAGCATTTTAATAAATGGATGTCAGCCAAGCAAGGCTACTCCACTGAAAAGATTCACACGTATTTACGGAAGACTATGTGTCCGTAACTAAACCCACCTGAGAATCTGAGGGGAAAAACAAACAAAAAACACAAAGAAACACAGTCACAAACCAAAAAAAAACACACAAACAAAATCAGCAGGATGCTCCATCCACCCTCAGCGATCTATAGGAGCTGCCGGTCATCGGATGTGCCCTGGTCAACTGAGGTGCATCTCAGCGTCCACCAGATAACCCCCCCCCCCCGCGGCTCTCAGAGGGGAAACCCGACACCGGCCGAGGGCGCCGCGCCGCCGTCGGCAGCCCCGCCATGAACGTGACGTCAGCGGTGACGGGTCCGCTGCTGGGAGACCCGGGCGGCAACGACAGCGCCGCTGACGCCAACGCTACCAACCTGGACAGCTTCTACTTCTACGAGGTGGGTCACTGCTGCGGGGTCTCCACAGGTCACGGGGTATTCAGTTTGTATCCACACAGTGTATCAGGGTTTGAAAGAATTAAACAAAGGATGTTCCAGGAAATTATTTGCTTGAGCTTCGGATGCACATCCACTGAATGGAAACCGCAGCAACACAACTTTTGCAATGCTATTGTGATATTTTACCTTTCATGTGCGTTGAACTCAACCCGACACTAATTATATTTACGCCAGAGTTTGATTTAATTAATGCAATGCATTTTTGTTTGCCATTCGATGGTTGCGAGTAGTGATGTCATTTTCCAACAAATAAAATCCTGACCGATTCCAAACCAATACCGAATGGGAGGCATATTGGTTGACCAAATACCGACCGATTTGTGTTGAAGCCAAAAATGTCCCAAATTTGACCGATTTTCAAATTGTATACTTATTTATTTAGATAACACACTGGCAAAATAGCTTTGTTTAACATAAAACACACATGTACAGTTTCCAAAAGACGGTATAATTGTGAAAAAAGGAAGCAAATACATTTACAAAGCAAAGTAGTGGATGCTGCAAGCAAGTCCGAAAGCACATTGCAAACAGGATGGAAAAATGTGACTTCAATCATTTCATATTAATTTGCAGCATAATACATAGGATATATTACATAAATACATACATAGGAAGAAATCAATTTTATCTGGCCAAAGTTGGAGGGGCATACTGGTTACTGGTTTGTGCTTGCTACTTAACCCGCGCCGTGCCGGGGGGGGGGGGGGTTTAGACCCCCCTCAGGTTTTTCAAGGATAGCGGGAAAACGGCGGCGCGCAGCGCCGCCGTTTTTGGCACAGCTGTTTGGGCATCAATTGCGCACATTATGTAAAAAAATACATCGGGTCATCTCAGTTCAGGTCACCAGACTAGGTCACGTGACCCCACCTCCAAACAAAATTGTGGTCGTACCACAGTCACAGTTTTTGGATGATCGGTTTTACATTTACGGAATTTCATAAGGTTACATATATCTACAATTCGTTTATCTTGGATTTTGTATATCGGCGACCTAAGGTCGGGTCAATTTCGTGACCTCTCCATTACAAGTCAATGGGGAAATATTCAAATGCTTCCTATTCCAAGGATACGCAAGGTATTAGTCTAATTCCTTCTGGATCATGTTATTATAGGCCATTCATGATGACCTAGGTGCCATTTTTGTTCAGTGACCCATTCAGGGTCAGCCAAGGTCATCCGAGGTCACCAACAGTTGTATGTCAATAACTCTCGACATAATGACGATAGTGAAGAGAAACCGACAGCAATGTGTTTGACCTAGGTGCCATTTTTGTTCAGTGACCCATTCAGGGTCAGCCAAGGTCATCCGAGGTCACCAACAGTTGTATGTCAATAACTCTCGACATAATGACGATAGTGAAGAGAAACCGACAGCAATGTGTTTGTCTCGTCGAGGAACGTCTTCCTATATGCAACATGACTTGCTTGGGTCAACATTTGACCTTGACCTGAGGTCATTTTTTTTAATTGACCTTAACTGGTCAACACTAACATGAGGCGAAGCACCTTGATGAGGCAAACACGATGGCATCAACAATATTGCCTTGTGGTTATTAGGTAAAAAGCTATTGGTGAAAAACTGTTTTGTAAAAAATCGCCTTTTTGACATTTGATGAGCTCTGGAGCCTCAACTATTGATCTGAACTAAAATCTGAGGAAACTTTCCTCATTGCAGTTTTCAAGAGCTTTACAATACTTTTTTCGGTTTGTTCCTAGCTATCATAGTTCCTGTGATATCTGGGGGTTTATGGAGCGAATTCCTCAAACTGGAAAATTTGACCTTTGATGACCTCTGGTGACCTCAATATTGGCTTTAGGAAAATTATATCCAAGTACTTTCCAATGTGTTTGTTGAGAACTTTCGAATACTCTTTTCCACGTCTTTCTATCCCTTTTAGTTTTCGAGTTAGAGGGGGGTGTCTAACTCCCCCCGGCACGGCGAAGGTGGCGCCGAGCACCGGCACGGCGCGGGTTAAGATGGTATACAATACTTATTTTTAAGCACCTCACTTCCTCTTGTGAGCAATATCTTCAATCTTGATATAATAATTATGTGTTCTGTTTATTTTCACATTAATTGATTGAATTTGGAGCAAATTTGCTGGATATGTGTAAAAATGTGACAAAAAAGTGAATTGTTTAAGATTGGGCTGACCGAAAAGTGTCCAAAAATTGATTAGCCTGACCGACCGATTACCAAATCGGTCACAACATTTTTTCCGGTTACCAAAATTTCGGTAACCGATGGACACCACTGCGAGCTTACGTAACGTAAAACACAACAATACCAAAACACTGTCACCTGTGTTTTGAACCTTCTGTTCATAGGTACATTTGGCTGTCCGTATTATTTGTAACCTGTTATATCTTTTAAAATAATCACAAATATCTTTAATCACATCTTTAATCAAATATTTCAAATAACCACAATTATTTTGGGAAATATTGCAGATGTCTGGAGCGGTGTTATTCCGCAAAGATCATGCCGCCCAATACATACTATCTATAGTTTTATCATTTGTACTGGTGTTATGATTAGTATGATTAGATGGCGATGATAGCATACAGCGCTATACAGCTCACCCAGATGACGTTTGGACCAGATGCCCATTATCTGCATCTTGTTCACCTTTCACCTTCAATTATCCCGCAGCGTATCACCACTTGTTTATCTGGCCGGTAGGTGGAGCAGCTGACCTTCCTCTGTATCATGTTCGCCGTCATCGTCTGCGCCAACTCTCTGCTCCTCGTCAGCCTCATGTCGGCCAAGTCCAGGAAATCCAGAACAAACTTCTTCATCATGCACCTGGCGCTAGCCGGTAAGTACGAATCCTAAAATACGATCCGCCGCCACTGAGTCAGGAGTACTGCTGATGGAACCGTACAAAAAAAAATGTAAACACAAATACTTCAAAGCAGACATAAATGACGCTACCGACAGGGAGGAGATACAATTTCACCAAGGATACAGGGAACAGCGAACAATAAACAGTGAATATGGATTAGCATCAGGGCTGTGCTCGACTCATACTTTTTTAGACTGACTCGACTCTGACTCATTTGGGAAGGCACTCTGACTCAACTCTGACTCAAGCGGGGCAAAACAAAATTGAGTCGACTCAGCTTTGACTCATTTGCCTTTACCCCTGACTCAACTCTGACTCAAGCGGGGGGGGGGGGCGGCAATTTTTGTTTTGTGTCGACTCAACTTTGACTCATTTGCTTTTACCCCTGACTCAACTTTAATCAAGCGGGAATTTTGTGTTTAGTCGACTCAACTTTGACTCATTTGCTTTTGCCCCTGACTCCACTACGACTTATGTGAAAGTTTCTTGAGTCGACTCATTGTTGACTCATGTTCAACTGACATCAAGGGAAATAGTGCATTTTCCCACACAAATGGAGTTAGCACTTGAAATTGACAGACGAGGCCAAAATATGATGTAAATTCATCGCATTTTGCATATAATGCCTTCCAAGAGATATTGGCAGTTTCCTATCGATAAGCGTTCCACACTTTTAACGACCGGTACCTGCAAGTTACTTTTCAGTTTCCGTCAAACTCCGGGCTTTTCGCGTATTGCTTTTTTACGCCATGGCGTGGAAAATATATTTTGCGTTCTGCTTGTTGTGATCATATGCCCACCCATCCTTTACAATTAACAAACAATACACAAACTGGCAATTCAATCGGAAGCTCATCGATGCACGTCGACGGCGACCTATTTAGTATCGGCGATTTGTTTATAAGTGCCAATTCAACAAAGTTGAACAGATTCATACACAAGCGCGCCAGATGTGTCGCTTTCCAATAGTGGAAGAAAAATACCGATCATGAATTTCCCAAACTTCCAACTTTGAATTAGGGAATAATTGTATTTAATTCTTAAATTGAGATCACATCACTTTAATACCATAACAATAGCCAAATAAATTGTTGCTAATAAAATCGAAAGGTCATTATTTCCCTTTAATAAATTTGATTCAAATGTATTTGACTTTCAAAAACTCATTGAAATATTATATCATATATGTAAACATTTGTATTTTGATTTACACTGGATCAAGGCACATGAATGAATATTGCATTATCATAAATATCTACTGCATGCATTGTACATGCATTGTAAGCTATATTAAAATATATATGTTCCTAATATCTATAATGTTATTAATAATAATAATAATTATTATTATTATTTCGCACCAGCACAGGTACATATCTTTACTTTACCACTATTGTTAATTGCTATGGATTTTAATGGTCCTATATCATATATGATAGGATCCAAATATGAAATAAGTGAGGAAAACTTATTTGACGTTGGTTCTTGAGTTGGGCTGATAAGTAAAACAGGTGTTAATTCAAATTGAGTTGCCGAACCAATCAACAAGCTCAATACTCAATACTGATAGCAGGCTAGCAGGTTGTAGAACACTAACCGGTGTGCTGTATTCATGAATACGTAATTACGGTTCCGAGTTACGGTGGTCATTCCTGGCCTTTTGTTACTTACGCAACTTTGCTCAGTCAGATAGACACTAGACTGCAGACTGCAGTAGGAACACTGCATTTAGAACACAGCAGTCAATAAACTATGATACGATGTTGAAGTCTTTCTCATTAGTAAAATAAAATTAAACCACACCATCCACCAGCGTTTCACAAGGCTGTGCCACACGGACATGTATAACTCCCCCACTGCCAACCCCAACCACAACATGTAATATTTTGTAGCGTTCAACTTCAATACAATGCAATGCATATTCCAAACTGTCGTGACCAAGCAATGGAATGTTTTGATTGGCCGAAAGCCTGACAATGATAAACCATCTGTTAGTAGAAAAAAGGTAGCGCCCAGCGGTTCAACTTCAGTCACTAGCAGCATGAAATAATTTTGAGCTAAACCTGGCTAATACATAACTATGAACTGGTTAGTGGTTACATTGATATAAAATAAATGTGTAGGGTCGCTAAGACGCGGCTCCATGTCGACACCTCGATGCCGCGTTGTCCTACCACAGGTCCGCTCAGGATAAGAGTGATTGTGTCATACCACGGGTCCGATCAGGATAGGATTGATTGTGACATGCCACGGGTCCGATCAGGATAGGATTGATTGTGTCATGCCACGTGTCCGATCAGGATAGGAGTGATTGGGTCATGCCACGGGTTCGATCAGGATAGGATTGATTGTGACATGCCACGGGTCCGATCAGGATAGGATTGATTGTGACATGCCACGGGTCCGATCAAGATAGGATTGATTGTGACATGCCACGGGTCCGATCAGGATAGGATTGATTGTGACATGCCACGGGTCCGATCAGCATAGGAGTGATTGTGTCATGCCACGGGTCCGATCAGGATAGGATTGATTTTGTCATGGCACAGGTCCGATCAGGATAGGATTGATTTTGTCATGGCACAGGTCCGATCAGGATAGGATTGCATTTTGTCACGCCACGGATCCGATCAGGATAGGATTGACTGTAGCCGACATACGGCTCAATGTCTTTTGATGATTTTGATGACAATGATTTTTTCTTCTTCAGATTTGGGCTCTCCTCGGCTTGGCGAACCTTTTGACACAAACAATGTTTCTAGCCAAGCAGAATATAATATTTTTGCACACAAAAACTGGCTGAAAAGTGAGGGGGCATGACTCTCCGCTCCCTGTACCCAAGCCTATGATTGTAATTGAAATGTGACCAAACGCCTGTATTGGATGACGTGTAACATGACAATAGGGTGAAAATAAGAATTTGTTGACGAAACTCAACGCCGTTAACATCACCTGGCAACGTGTAATGCAATCCCAGTTGAAAGGCGGACACTGCACATCTCACTGTCGGCCATATACACGATTTTCTGTCAATGTCATCGATTCCGTCGCAAGCTGATGGATGTTCTGAATTGTTATTTTCCACAAACATGCACTCCGGCTGGCGCCGGAGTCACGTGGTCGCCATGGTTACCGGGCTGGTGAACTGCTGCTGCTGCTGCTGCAGCGGATGCCGACTGCCGAGCGGCGCAGCTGTCAGCTGGGGTCTGGAGCTCAGTCTCAGCGGCGCAGTTGTCAGCTGGGGTCTGGAGCTTAGTCTCAGCTGGATACGAAATGTGAACGATGCATGACGACGCTGACCCATCCACACCAAAACGGAAATCGGGTAAAGGGAATGTTTCACCTTTGTATTGGTTTTGAGCTGAGATAGCCATTATCTTTGGCCGTTATAGAAATGTCTAAAATACTAAGGTCATTTTCCCCCAAACTTAGCCGTTTTTAAGCAATGTAATTTATCAGTTGCAAAATGGGATCTAGGCTAGTGCCGACGCTGATTGGCTGACAGCCACTTTGTCAGCCAATCCCACTTTGTCAGCCAATCAGCGGCGGTCTATAGCTCAATAATGACGTCATCATCCCAAATTTAAAACCTTAATTTGTATACAGTTAAGTGACTTTTCGTGAGAACAAATAGCACCATCGTTTTCAGCAGCACTTACTTCATACTTTCGACTACAACCAGTCTATATTTGACAACTTTCAGAAAGGTGAAACATTCCCTTTAAGCGCTTTGAGAAAGCCACACATTTAACGCACACCGCATTGTTCTGCAAGTTAAATAGGTGCAAGCAGGTAGATCTGGAACTGTCTGGAAGGAAAATAGCCAATAACATCATAATAAATACGACTACTTTAAGCCCAAAATATTCAAAATATTCAAAATATGATTTGGTCTATAATAGTTATTTTTATATATTACGAGGTTATTGGTTATTTCCTTTCTAGTCAATATGATAAACCTCACTCACTAGTGGATCCAGGGGGAGGGGAGGGGGGCGGCAGGGGCAAAAGTCCCCCCATCCCACGCTCGACAGGGGCGGCGATAGAAAATATCCCC
The DNA here is from genome assembly GCA_036785665.1 of Chirona hameri. Classification (NCBI taxonomy): domain Eukaryota; kingdom Metazoa; phylum Arthropoda; class Thecostraca; order Balanomorpha; family Balanidae; genus Chirona; species Chirona hameri. The sequence continues at coordinate 56,891 of JAXIVJ010001854.1, read as the reverse complement.
CCCCCCCAAAAAAAAAATCCGCTGAAACTGGCGATGAAAAATGGGTACTGACTGCGAAAAAATAACCTGTAGCGACCAAAAAAACGTTATTTTCCCCCTAGTTTGGGGTTTCCTCTATTTTGTAGCATTTTGGTAGCAGGAGGGAAAGTGGCGCGTGCATATTTGGAAATGTCGAATACAAAATCCAGACCCATCATACTTAACCCTATTTGTAACAGGCTCCTGGCTACCCCTATTTCTAACAGGGGGGGCGGATTCCGCCCCCCCCCCCGGAGATCTCGAGATCTACCCGTCCGATTTTCGAAAATGAAACGGCGTTTGGTTCCCCTCAACACAATCTACATTTATAAATAATAAAAAAAATATAAATTTTTGATAGGGGGCTAACAGGGGGGCAAAAACCACAAATTGTAGTGGTATTTTTGATCCGATATAGCTTTCATGTTTATCGACCGATTTGAACACAACTAATGGGAATCGATAGAGATTGAGTTGGAAATTGATATATGGCGGTGAAGTTTGAAAATTCAAAAATCATAGGCGTGTGCAGGTCACTCAATATGGGGGTGAAGTAAATGCGTAATAAAACCATTTTGTATATTTTTTTTTTTTGTATAAATGAAATGGTATGTGATTGTGACATTAGACAAAACGGTTATACATCATATTTTTTGCCATAGGCGGTACCAGGTTAGTGAAAAAGGGAGGTTAATTGGGAAAAATATTAACCGCAGACAAGTTGCTACCCAGCACTATAAATATGTTACTGATCGTAGATATTTCCTTTTTGCATGTTGAACTTCATCATAGGCGTATCCAGGATCCAAACTGGGGCGGTTCAAGACATTTTGAAAAGTATATTATCCGCTATTATGATACTAACTAGTCAACAGTGACTATTACAGATACAGATACAGATACAGATACAGATATGTATTTCGGAACCTCCATAATATGGCTTTTGTGGAATCCACGTCATTACATTAATAATACACAATAGGATAAAAACAGTAAAACATACAGTGATGAAAAATACACACAAGTTGTAATATTTCATACACAAGTTGTAATATTTCACTTACAACTTCAATTGACATTGCTTACCCCCCTTTTTACCCTACCTGGACTCGCCTATTATATTATAATCGTTCGTAGAGTAGCCTGTGGTGCGTGTTTCATTCGAAAACTGCAGTATGTTATGTCATTGTACGCCCATGCCTCTTAGTTTCCTTGCAATAATATGACCCCCTTTCTTCCATTCCTGAGCGCGCCTCTGCCAAAAATGACTTTATTCCCTTTTCTGGCCTCATATGTGCATATATCATTATAATATAAACGTCTATTGCGCCGTTATCGCTGGCATATCGTCATCTCTATGCCAGTCACCCCCCTTTTCATGTTCCTGAACACGCCCCTGAAATTCTATGTGTAATAAATTATGCAAATAATGGAAGCAGAAGCTATCTTTTATATCTTGATAGCTATAAATGCCCCTTACATCGCTCTATTGGCTTCCCGCCAAGCATTGAATACTTCCTGGAAACCCCCCCCCCCTTTTCAAGCCCCTGAAACCGCCTCTGCCATGCAATTTTTATGATATTTCATTAACATTAACTAATTTGCACTTGTTGCAATCACCGTAAACCGATGTAACTCATTTATACTTGATGCAGTTAGGAAGAAACCGTGAAGATCGCATTTCCGTATTATCGCCAAATTTCGCCTCCGAACCCACCCAAAACTGGGCCCTGGAACCGCCTCTGTTCAGGTTAAGAACTCAAAATTTTGACCCCAAATGCGGTATTCAATTCTATGAAAAGTCCGAAAATTTAATGTCCCTGCTCCCAGCCGTTCTGAAGATATCTGCGAAAAACATGAGGGGGGGGGCGGAATCCGCCCCCCCCCCTGTTACAAATAGGGTTAAATAGCCATAAGTCAGCCAAAACTAAATATATTGCTTTGAAATTCGGTTTGGGTATTGCCTATACTTCGTTCTCCAATATGTATTCCGGTTTTTGAACATGTTTGGAAATTTTGATTTTGTGGATTTTTTTCTTCTCCAGATTGTTTTTTCTTCATAAAATCATATAACATATCAAATTATATGTGAAGGCCGGAATATATATTGGAGAACCAAATATGGACGATGCCCTAACCAAATGTCAAATTAATATCTTGAGCGTTGACTGACTTATGGCTCCCTAAGCAGTGGCGTACGCAGAAATTCACAAAGGACCAGGTTATTGCCGTAAGGGGCGCCACCCGATCGACAGGGTCGCCACCAATATTGGCGAAATTTTGCAGGGGGCGCCTCTCCTTCCGCACCGTGCGGAAGGAGAGTCACTGGTCGGAGGGGCGCCGTCACTCGCCAGAGACGGGCAGTCACTAGTCGGAGGGGCGCCGTCACTCGCCGGAGGGGCGTGGTCACTGGCTGGAGGGGCGCTGTCACGGACCGGAGAGGCGCCGTATATGGCACTGGCCGGGGGCGCCGTCACTGGCCACAAGAGTGCCGTCACTGGCCGGGGGAGCGTCCTCACTGGCCGGAGTGGCGCCGCCGTCACTGACCAGAGGGGCGTCGTGACTGATCGGAGGGGTGCCAGCTTTGCATGGGCGCCTCGGGTCCAAAGGACCAGGTCATGACCTGCATGGCCTGATAGTTGATACTCGGTACGCCACTGTCCCTAAGTATGATGGGCCTTGAATTTGTATTAGACATTTCCAAATATGCGTGGCGCGTCTGGCGCTATTTTCGATCTGGAGCGATTCCTATAACCAACGTAAGTTTCAAAACGTCGCGTTTTGGCGCCAAAGTTTATAGCGCTGAATATCGTGCGTGGAACGCATTTCGACAGTATTTGAGGAATTGTGACTGGGTCTTGGGTATCATTGTTTTTCTTTTCCCTGTAAACATATAGCCAAATAAACTTCACACTTTGTGAATGTGTAGGTAAAGTTAGTATTTTTCATTCTCAAGGTTATTTTAAATTACTATAGCTTGTGATGGTTACTTTGCCTTCAGGTCATATCCAGACTCTCAAGTAATTGCAGGTACCAATTTTAATCTGACGCCAATTTTGCACCATGCTTAGGTACTTATCCCGGTGCATTTTATGGGTGCTATGAGTAGAGGTCTCACAATTTTTAGCATTTCCAACTAGTCAAGATCAGACTCAGCATGAACTCAGCTACAAAACCAAATGTTTGAAAGCGACAGAAGAGGCAGGTTAGGTCCGCCCCTGTAGCTCAGTGGGAGAGCGCTTGACTTCTTACCTATCCCGGTAGTGGCAGCCCGGGTTCGAGTCGCTTTGGCGCTCGCTATTTGCTCCTGACTGGGATGGCCTGCGGACGGTGGTAGCGGTCGCACTCAAGGTCAGGTGACGTCAGTGAGCGGGGTGGACCGCGTCCAGGTATGTCGGACACGTAAAACTTTCGTCTCTAAATGCTGCCGGCCAACAGGAATTGCGCGATCGGGTGGTGAGGTCAGGACCTGCGCAACAAGCTCTGCTTAGCGCGGGTCCTGATCTCGGAAATCCATCCATACAAAACATTGTTACTAAATTGATAAAACAAGGTAAAATTAGGTTTGTCTTGTTTTTACCTCTGGCGGATCCAGAAGAGTGGGGGCATTAGGGGCAAATGCCCCCTGCCCCCCTACAGGAGCATGGCGGGCATTCAATACAAGGATGTCCCCCGCCCCGCGTGTTCCTGCATTGGCTGTAATAAGTTGTTAATTTGGAAGAAGAAAACCTCTCCCCGGTCAATGAATTTTGCTTTGAGAATCCGACACCAACCCCCCCCCCCCCCCCCCCCCCCCCCCGCTCAACGATTTTTTCGCGCCGACGACCCGACTCCACCCCCCCCGTCAACAACTTTTCGCTGCTGAAGCGGAGCGAAATTTTAGCCCCCCCCCCCCCCCCCCATTCTCGGACCCAAGATCCGCCAGTGACCTCACTGAGAGCTTCAGATATATTAGATAGAACTGTTCAAATACTAAGAGGAGTCCCTAAGAAGCCAATATGTTTAACCAAAATGGGAAAACAATATTGCATACTAAGAACAAACTGTGGAATTCAAATGCAATTATTTCATCTTCTTTAAAGGGAAATAATGACCTTTTGATTTTGTAGCAACAATTTCTTATGCTACCGTTATGGTGTAAAAATGATGTGATCTAAATTTAAGAATGAAATAAAATTATTCCCTAATCAAAGTTGGAAGTTTGGACAAATTAAAAAACAAGTACATACTACATATATACTTCTTTCGGAGTTCATGATAGGTGTTTTCCCTCCACTAACGAAACGCGACATAACTGGCGTTTTTGTATCAATCTATTCAACGTTGAATACCTCTCAGTTTCAGTTATTTCTCGTAGTGCTTGTGCAAGGAGCATGAATATATTTGTTAATGTTTGTTTAATCGACCTTCTCCTTGAATGTACCAAAGTAAGAAATTAAACTTTGTTTTACATTTGCATTCGGGCACAGCCCTTCATCAGATGTCCTGATGAAGGGCTGTGCCCGAATGCAAATGTAAAACAAAGTTTAATTTCTTACTTTGGTACATTCAAGGAGAAGGTCGATTAAACAAACATTGAATACCTCTCGTTGAATTACCTCTCAACAAATCGCTTGCACAAAATATAGGTCGCCGTCCGGGGCCAAACTAAACCGCCGACTGCAATGCACTTTTTCAAATGCTTGTTGATTGTTCATAAAAGTTGGCACATATTCGCAAAAGATAGAGTGCAGGAAACATATTGCATAACTTCATGATAAATAGCAATGCGTAGGGAGGCTAATTTACTGAATTCGTTACTGTGTACTTTCTGAGTACCGACCGTTATAAGTGTGGAACGATTATCAACCTTAACTTGAAATATCTTTCGCTAGGAAAGTTTTGATGCAAAATGTGTGAATTTACAATATATTTTGGTCTCGCCTGTCGATTTAAAGTAATAACTCCATTTTTGTGGGAAAGGGTCATTATTTCCCTTTAAAACCCTATTTGTAACAGGCTCCTGGATACCCCTATTTGTAACAGGGGGGACGGATCCCCCCCCCGGGATCTCGAGATCTACCCGTCCGATTTTCACAAATCAAACGGCATATTATTCCCCTCAACACTACATACATTTATAAACAATACAAAATACTAAATTTTTGATAGGGGGCAACTGGGGGGAAAAACTACAAATTTTAGAAGTATTTGTGATCCAACACAGCTGTCATTGTTATCAACCGATTTTAACGCAACCAATGGGAATCGATAGAGAATTAATTGGAAATTAATATGTGGCGGTGACTTTGGAAAATTCAAAAATCATAGGCGTGTGCAGGTCACTCAATATAGGGGTGAAGTAAATGCGTAATAAAATATTTTTTTAATAAATGAAATGGTGTGTTATTGTGATATTATACAAAACAGTTATTAAACCTTTTTTTTGCCATAGCCGGTACCAGGTCAGTGAAAAAGGGAGATCAAATAGGGGAAAAAATGTAACTGCAGGCAAGTTGCTACCCAGCACTATAAATAAGTTACTGATCGTAGATAGTTTCTTTTTGCATGTTGTACTTCATCATATTCGTATCCAGGATCCAAACTGGGGAGGCGCAAGACCTTTTGATAGGTATAGTATCCGCTATGATGATACTAACTAGTCAACAGTGACTATATCACCTAAAACTTCAATTCACATTGCTCGCCCCCTTTTTACCCTACCTGGACTCGCCTATTATCTTATAATCGTTCGTAGAGTACCCTGTGGTGCATGTTTCATCCGAAAACTGCAGTATGCTATGTCATTGCAGGCCCATGCATCTTAGTTTCCTTGCAATAATATGACCCATTTTCTTCCATTCCTGAGCGTGCCTCTGCAAAAAAATACTTAATTTCCTCTCCTGGCCTCATATGTACATATATAATTATAAACTAACCGTCTATTGCGCCGTAATCGCTAGCATATCGTCATCACCATGCCAGTCACCCCCCCCCCCCTTTCATGTGTCTGAACACGCACCTGCAACTCTATATGTAATAAATTATGCAAATAATGGAAGGAGAAGCTATCTTTTACATCTTGATAGATATAAATTCCCCCTACATCGGTCTATTAGCTCCCCGCCAAGCATTGAATACTTCCTGGAACCCCCCCACCCCCTTTACAAGCCTCTGAAACCGCCTCTGCCATGCAATTTTTATGATATTTCATTAACATCAATTAATTTTTACTTGTTGCAATCACCGTAAACCGATGTAACTAACTCCTTCATACTTGAAGCAGTTAGGAAGAAACTGTGAAGATCGCATTTCCGTATTATCGCCAAATGTCGTCGCAGAATCCTCCAAAAACTGTGCCCTGGAACCGCCTCTGTTCAGGTTAAAAACTCAAAAATTTTGGCTCCATATGCGGAATTCAATTCTAGGAAAAGTCCTAAAATTTCATGGGCCTGGTCTTAGCCGTTGGGGAGATATCTGGGTAAAAAACATGAGGGAGGGGGGGGGATCCGCCCCCCCCCCCCCCCCCCTGTTACAAATACCTGGTTAACCCGCATTCTGTGAGAGTTCACCGTCAATCAGGAACGGCGCAGAGCTGTATTAATTTAGCCGGAGATTCGAACTGGTATTATGGAACAACTTGAAATGTCTTTAACGCGATATTGTACATACATACCTCTTTGTTGTTTTCTCTCTTGTATGTCTTACAGAAAAATCTGTATTAAGATCGATTCGCTTGATTCGACCGTAGCCATTGGCGATTGCACGGTTTCAAGTTTGTATTACCTTGCAATGTTCAAAAAGCCTAGTAGGTGGTCGCTATAAATCACTCCAGGGACTGGGACGGGTTAATTTTCATAAGATAGGAACTTTTGTATAGTGAATGTGCCAAATATAATAGTTACAATAGTTTCTTTCCATTAGATTACTTCAGGCTTTCATACAAATATAAATCTGAATATAAAATATAGAAAATAAAAATATCACAATGTGAACCACAGCCTTCCTGCAGCTGGCACACGACGACGAGCTGTCGCCTTAATCCCCTGGGTCGCCTTAATCTCCTGTCAGTCGTTATATTTCCACCCTGCGCAGCCTTAAACGAAACTGGGCAGTCGCACTTCTGTCACTTAGGCGGATGGATAATTTAAGACTGGTATGTGGAGTCGGTAACCTGTACGTCTGTTTCGCGAGAACAAGCAAGAGTGACAGAGGAAGAGGTGAGGCAGCGAGAGCGAGAGCGAGAGCGAGAGCGAGAGCGAGAGCGAGAGCGAGAGCGAGAGCGAGAGCGAGAGCGAGAGCGAGAGCGAGAGCGAGAGCGAGAGCGAGAGCGAGAGCGAAGGAGAGAGGAAACAATTGAGGGAAGGAGGGCACAGCTAACAGACTGGGAGAGGCTAGCATGACAGGACTCCCCGACATGTTACCGAGTAATGTGAATCACTTTGTTTCATGTAAGGGCAAACCCTTTTAAAAACGGAGGGTAGAACATATTATTGTACTTTATCAATAAAAGGCGCTTCGTATTCCCACGGGAGCCAACAGTCAAACGATGACGTGAAGGTTTAAAATTTAACGGTGAAAATAGGTTTGCCTTTGTTCGTTTTTTGGAGAAGGAAAATATTTTTCTAACCGGTAAAGATATTGCTTGACTTGAAAAGGATCGGCTTTCGGCAAACCTGGCGAGGCACCGTGATGTTGCATGATACATTTCATCGTGCAATCGTTGATGATGTTATAGTGTTTGATGTTGTTTGCATTGGCTTTTACGACGTTGATTTGAGAGTTATGCATGCCCATCCAGACACATAAATCCCCGAAACAGCTCTTACACAGGGACGTATGTTTATGCATCCGGTAGTAAAGCGAGACATTTACCTCTACCACCTTCCAAGGGGCTGGCATTCGTCTCCGTGCAACATCTGAGTCCAGTATAATAAGTAACAGGCACATGCTTCTGCAATGGGCTGCAAGTTTCACGGGGGCTGGCGTATCTGTTTTTTCTTTCGTTCTACTGGAGACGAAATTTAGGGTCACCTAAGGAGAAGCGGCCGGTTTAATGCAGGGTAGCTACTGACGAGTTAGGATAATGATATGCATGCATGAAATGTGCATTTAAGGTAGGCACAGAGTTCAGTGAGGCTGAGCATCCCACGCCTGATTATTTGCCTGCCTTGTCTGCTCCTGAGCCGAGCCTCGGCTCAGTTGCGGCAAGGCAGGAGTGCGAACAGGTAAACTATTACTACAAAGTCCCGTTGTGAGATGTTAGTTGTGAATTGAGAGACAATTACTCACCTTTAACCCACCGTAGCATGCTTTCAGGTATGCACGTTATAAACACCATTACAGCATGATATAAAGACACACGGCACTGATACAGCTAGCCTCCATCACTGCAGTTGAAGCACTCATACCGCATAGTGCATGCTTCACGTGTTTATTAAATTCAGATAGTTTGTTAACTTCGGACAGAAGACCGCTGTTTGATTCGACATCGCAAGCCCGCTGCGTACTACCAATACCAACGTTAAGGCAAGCAATTGACAAGATGAACGCTTTAACCCGCGAGATACTGGGGTATATTTCATAACGCGACTTACTGGGGGGGGGGGGGGGGGGTATTTTTTACCCGCATCGGATCTCCGGAACTACTGGACTGATTGTAAACATGCAAACGGCATTCGATATCCCTGGGAAATTTATCGAGGGAAACATAATATTGTTGACCTCTGGGTCACCGATGACGTCACAGGTCAGGTCAAGTACAAAATGTTTGACCGTGTCAAAAGGTTTCGATGGATGGAATTGTCGCGCAAAATTGCGATATTAAACGCATAAGCAGTCGATAAATCGGTATGATTCGTGTGTCTGACACTTCTAAGTACCATTCTAAGCTGTTTATGACCTTGGGTCAGGTAAAGGTTATCCGAGGTCACGAGGTCAAACTGCAGATTACGGTAATTAGGCGTTGTAACACATGTGTATGGGCTTGTTTTTCGTCTAGAACGCGACAAATGACCTTATAACATTGTTTGTTCCATATAAATAGAAGTAAAAAGCAAAAACGGAAATGCATTGTTTATACATGCTGTGAGAGGTGGTCGATTTTTGTCATTTAAATGTCATAAGTCAGTCATTTTTGGAGATATCAATTTAAAATTTGGTATACATATTCACCGAACACGTCTCAATAACATATAATCCGTTTGTTTATAATTCTGATTTTTTTTTTATAAAAAAAAAATGTATTTGGATTTCTCAAAATTTTGAATAAAAAAACTCAAAACTCCGAGATTGAAGTTCGATAGACCGGTCTATTGTCAGTAATTTGATTCAAGACAATTTAATTTATCTCAAACATTGTATCTTTGACAGCGTTTTCCGCAAACCATTATTTTGCAACAAAAATCGAAGAACATGACGTCACTCTGACGTCATTTCCGGTTGACCTATCATAACCTCAACCTTTTACTTTGGCCAACATGTGTTGAATTCATGTGAAAGAAGGTACTGCAAGATTGGTGACGATACTAGTGTTGGTTTCAGAGTCATTGCAAAATAACGGGAGAAGGGGGGAACATAGCCCCCCCCCGCCCCAGTAAGCCGCGGGTTAACTGTCCCTAATGAACTGATTATTATCCCGGCCGTCAAAAGTGTTCCAATGACCTGGTTTATTCACGATTGACTTTTGACAGACCGAAATATGAATTGTTGAATTCGGATGGAGTAAGATGCTGGTAAGCCGCTTATACGAAATATCCGTCGACACTCGGAGTTTGTATTGCAATACTGATATCAATATAATAGCCGACTTTGGAGGCCGGAATATGTTCATTGAAGAAAAAAAGGTATTCAGAAGAGAAACCAGACATAAGATATAGGGATTATTGAGGATGATTTAAAATATTTCAAAACAGGAAACGCTTAAAAAGCTATCCTCATAAGCAGTTACAGCCCCTCAAAGGCAGATTAAAACCAGTAAAACGCCTTAATCGGCGGTAACCGAGCAGCGAGCGGCATCTGTTGCTTCCATGGAACGAACTACATACAAATTAAGTTGTATTAAATTGTTCATGATCTCCTTTCTCGAATCCGCCAAAAGGGAGTACGTCCTCAGCGCTGCATGCTTCAGCGTATACAAAACGAATGCTTAGATTAATAAATGTCGACGTTTGCGTATGCCACGCGCTTTGGTACCACCCCCTATCAGAACGCAACATACCAAAATCAAACTTAATTTGATGGTCCTATCCAATGGTGAAAACCTGATCTCAATCGGAGCAGTGGTTGCAAAGTCATTTGCTTCCGAAAAGCGTCTGTATGGCCGGGTCGGGCCGGTTCGGGCCGGTTTGGGCCGGGTCAAATGTAAATTTGTCTAGTAAGTTGACGAGAAACCTCACGGACGGTTGGCGCCCGCTCGGTAATGAAGTGATCACTCACCTAACGACTCATTATTCCCATAGCTTATGGCAGAAAAATCCGTTCAATCACCAACAAATCCACAGATTTGAAGGAAATCCGTCCGGCCAAAGTGGTATCTTTCAAGGCGTTAGGAAACCGAAAATCTAACATGATCTAGCATTCAGGGGTTATTTTAACACGCGCCCTGGAGGGCCTCTGATAATTACACGCCCTGGAGGGGTGGCTGATTTCGCCCTCCCCCCATGATCTAGAAAACCACGCCACGTAGCGAAAAGCGGAAAACGACGTTAGATAGCTCAAGATAAGCTCTTTCGAAAGAATTTCGTGCATTTTTTCTCCTCAGATCAATATTGAGGTCACTAGAGGTCATCAAGGGTCTGATTTTCAAGTTTTCAAGATTTCGCTTCGAACACCCCCAAATATCTCGGGAACGATGATAGTTAGCAGCAAACGGAAAAAGTAATCGAAAGCCCTTGCAAAAATCCAATTGACATTGGTGTCCTCAGATTTTAGCTCAGGTCAATAGTTTAGGCTCCAGAGGTCATCAAATGTCAAAAAGGTGTTTTGTTTTGCAAAACTGTTTTTCGCAAATCACGCTTACCTAACAAAGATAAAGCAATGGTATTTACGCCATCGTGTTTGTCTTGTTAAGGCGCTTCAAATCATATTCATGGTGACCTGATTAGGTCAACTGAGAAATTTGACCTCAGGTCAAGGTCAAGTGGTGACCCAAGTTGGTCATGTTGCATATTGGGAGACGTGTCTCGACGAGACAAACACATTGGTGCCATTTTCTTTTTTCTCTTCTCTATCTGCATTATGTCGATAGTTATTGCCAAAACAGTGTTGGCGGTCACGAAATTGACCTGACCTTAGGTCACCGATATTATAAATCCGAGATAACAAATTGTGTGTATCTATGACCTTATGAAATCATGCAACATTGAAATCGATGGGCCTAAAACTGTGGCTGTGGTACTACTGCAAACGTTTTGGAGTTGACCTCATCACGTTACCTGGTCTGGTGACCTGACCTGAGATGACCCGAGGTCAAGAATGTTACATTATGTGGGAAGTTCATTGCTGAACAGGTGTGCAAAAAAACGGCGGCGCTGCGCGCCGCCGTTTTTGCGCTATCCTCGAAAAACCGGAGAGGGGGGGGGGGGGGGGGCTTTCGCCCCCCCACCCCCAGGGCGCGTAAAGCACCTACATATTGTAACAAAATTTCGGTTTTCTGGATATTTTTAATTGGTGACAGTTTAACGTACTACGTATGCGACATATCACCCAAATATAGAAGAAGCAAAGACATGACAGTTGTTCTATCATTGCTGAATAAGGAATACAATATTTACAGCATCAATATCGCCTGGTTTCTTTCGTGTGAAAACGAACTAGCTCAAAAGAGCTCGGGAATTCACAAACGCCGCCGCCACGCCGCCACTCTGCACCTGACAGCGTTTCGACCCCCTGGGAGCGGAGACGTCCGGTGTGCTGGGACCACTACCTCGGAGTTTGTGCGAGAGCTTGGCCGGAGGGGACACAGCAGCTCGCGCCAGTGGACTAGGTTAGGCGGCGTGGCTGAGACAGCTCATCTCAGGACCAATGGACCGCGGCACCGTCACGGCACCAGTTCCGGCCGCCGGGTCAAGTTTAACGGCCATAGGGCGGCTCGGCTAACCGTAGTGCCACACAGAGCTCACCCGGCTAAATCCGTTCTAAATTCGTCGATAAAGTCAGCAATGGCCGGATGTAGCGATGGCTGAATTGGATCCAGTCCTGGGATGCTGCAGGACAACAGGAAAGCCATTGTGGGTGTTTCTATACATTTATCTTTATTGACTTCTAGTGCATACACTTATACAGTGTTTCGTAGAACCCGTTATGCAGTTACTCTAGATAAAAAGACACTAATTCCAGGGGAAGTACCTGGAGCACCCAATACCGAATCAATAAACAGAACCCGGGCGCAATGGCATGACGGGGAAAGTGCTGTGGCCGGCAGGATTTTTCCAAATTATGTTTGGCTTTGAGCTTTAAAAACCTGGCCCGGCATCAACAGGTCGGAAAATGAGAGCCAATGTCACCCGACAGCACATTCGTTTCCGAAGTAAACATGATTGGACTGTTTCCGAAGTAAACATGATTGGTCCGTTTCAAGTTTGGCACCACAAGTCAACTTTGAGGCGTCGATTAGTGCTCTCAATTGTTGCACTAAAACTCTCGGCCCAAACTGGCCTGCATCTAAAAGTCAATATTCCAGTCTCCAGTAACCACTTTAAAAATGTTTTGCAAGTAAGTCATTAGCATATCAAAATCAGAAGCAAACAGGCAAATAAGGGCAAACAAAGAAAAACAAAAATATATAACATAAATCATACAACATTAAACATATGTCAAGAGTGCTGTCAATGACGTGGTTTCTTCTTTCCGGTAGCCATGTTGATGGCTGCCACTACAGCCAGAGAGAGAAGTGTTCTGAACTATTCGGCGTATCTGTCAGTGGGTCTGATTGGTGCCGTCATCACGCGGTCTCTCTTCTGTCCGACAGATCTGTCAGTTGGGCTCATCAGTGTCGTCACTGACGTGGTCTGGAAGTTTACCGTCGAGTGGTACGCAGGCGGCATCGCCTGCAAAATCGTCAAATATTTACAGGTAAGTCCGACTAACGGGGCCTAAATATACTGCTGGTTGTCCCCAACAACTTACCGTAGGTTCACAGTAACTAACACTCATGATAAATGTAGAACGGCTAATTCTCCGGATTTGCCGGATTTACGGGGATTTACCGGCGAATGAGCCGACTAAAACCTTGGTAATCCTTCTATTCATATTTCATGATCCAGTCTGACTCCGGCCTGACTACAGTCTGACTCCGGCCTGACTCCATCCTGACTCCAGTCTGACTCCGGCCTGACTCCAGTCTGACTCGGGCCTGACTCCAGTCTGACTCCGGCCTGACTCCGGCCTGACTACAGTCGGACTCCGGCCTGACTCCAGTCTGACTCCGGCCTAACTCCAGTCTGACTCCAGTCTGACTCCAGTCTGACTCCGGCCTGACTCCAGTCTGACTCCGGCCTGACTACAGTCGGACTCCGGCCTGACTCCAGTCTGACTCCGGCCTAACTCCAGTCTGACTCCAGTCTGACTCCAGTCTGACTCCGGCCTGACTCCAGTCTGACTCCGGCCTGACTACAGTCGGACTCCGGCCTGACTCCAGTCTGACTCCGGCCTGACTCAGGCCTGACTCCGGCCTGAATCCAGTCTGACTCCAGTCTGACTCAGGTCTGACTCCAGTCTGACTCCGGTCTGACTCCAGTCTGACTCCAGTCTGACTCCAGTCTGACTCCGGCCTGACTCCAGTCTGACTCCAGTCTGACTCCAGTCTGACTCCGGCCTGACTCCAGTCTGACTCCAGTCTGACTCCAGTCTGACTCAGGCCTGACTCCGGCCTGACTCCAGTCTGACTCAGGTCTGACTCCAGTCTGACTCCGGTCTGACTCCAGTCTGACTCCAGTCTGACTCCGGCCTGACTCCAGTCTGACTCCGGCCTGACGCTGGTCTGACTCCGGCCTGACGCCGGTCTGACTCAGGCCTGACTTCAGTCTGACTCAGGCCTGACTCCAGTCTGACTCCGGCCTGACTCCAGTCTGACTCCGGCCTGACTCCAGTCTGACTCCGGCCTGACTCCAGTCTGACTCCGGTCTGACTCCGGCCTGACTCCAGTCTGACTCCGGCCTGACTCCAGTCTGACTCAGGCCTGACTCCGGCCTGACTCCAGTCTGACTCCAGTCTGACTCCAGTCTGACTCCAGTCTGACTCCAGTCTGACTCCAGTCTGACTCCAGTCTGACTCCAGTCTGACTCCAGTCTGACTCCGGTCTGGCCCCATCCTGACTCCAGTCTGACTCCGGCCTGACTCCAGTCTGACTCGGGCCTGACTCCAGTCTGACTCCGGCCTGACTCCGGCCTGACT
>JAXIVJ010001854.1:0-37500 GCA_036785665.1 Chirona hameri | reverse complement strand
CTGTGTTGAGTGTTGAGTGCAGTATCGGGTGCAGTGTCGGGTGCTGTGTTGAGTGTTGTGTCGGGTGCAGTGTCGGATGCTGTGTTGGTCTCTGCGCTGTTTGCTGTGCCATGATACCAGTGTGGAGTTCGCCTTGCTGTCTTTTCCATTACGCCGGATCAGGATATGGTTAGTAGGAGGTGGCCGGTGAGCCGGTACTGACTGCCACGGTGACGCGCCGGGTGCTGTGCCGCAGGGCGCCGCGCCCGGATGCTCGTGGTCGGGGCGTGGACAGTCAGCGCCCTGTTCGCCTCGCCGATGCTGATCCTGTACGACGCCGCGGTGTTCGAAGGTGAGCCGACGGAAAGGCACGTCGTAAAAGAAGCTTTACTGAACGTTTGCATGGTATATCAAGGAAGCTTGCTTTTTGAGGGACGGCAAATGATATGACGGTAAATGCTAGCAGCATATCATTCGTGCAACAGCTACTGATACATGGCATCTGATATAATAATACAACGTTGACATACATATAATTACAACATAATTCATTGATTTGTATATCCATTTAGTACGCATCTTTTGAATGGATGGATTTCTGAGCTCAGGTCCTGCGCTAAGCAGAGCTTATGGCGCAGATCCTGACCCTACCATCCGATCGCGCGATTCCTGGTAACGGTCACAATTTATAAGGGCCAATTTTGTTCGCCCAAGCATAGCCGGACACGGTCCGCCCCGCCCTCTGACGTCACCTGACCTTGAACGCGGCCGCTGCCACAGGCCGCAGGCTATCCCAGTCAGAGTCAAAAAGAGAGCGCCGAAGAGACTCGAACTGAACCTGCCACACCAGGGGAGGTGTGAAGCCCAGCGCTCTCCCGAGACTGGGCTACAGGGGCGGACAGTGATTATATGTTTCATCTAAAAATATCTTAGAGAACGCTCAGAACAAAAACAGCACTTCAATAGAGTAGGTACAAAGTCAGTGTTTTATCACCTCACCAACTCCTTTTCCGAACCATTCACCGCTCTTCACCTGACCTTATCCAGGGCTACGAAGCAGGGGCGCAGGAACTATGTTCAAGTTGGGGGGCCGGAGGCATTCTGAAGTCGATTCTTTCCATGCAACGCCCATAGGCGTAATGTTAAAATAAAAAATGTGTGTGTGGGGGGGGGGGGCTGCCCCTGTCCCCTGTTCCTACGCCTATGTTACGAAGTTAACGTATTTACATATCGGAACGACATCGATGCTTGCAATGCATAGCCTGTATTGACGGAGAGAGAATCAGAAGGTCTTATCAAGCATCACGGTCAACACCCCTTACTGGCTCTTCACCTGTTTACCGCCCATGCGCCTGTATCACCAGAGCAGCAAGGCATTGAGCTATATTGCTGTCGAGTAGCTATCGAGATATCATTTTCCTTTCAATTTCATTTTCATTTTCCTCTCTCTCCGATAGTCGTGCACACGTGTACAGCTGACATGTAACCTCAGCTGACATGTAACCTCGTATGGTCTCCTCTGTCTCCTCTGGTCTCCTCTGTCTCCTCTGGTTTCCTCTGTGACCCCGTATGGTCTCCTCTGTCTCCTCTGGTCTACTATGTGACCCCGTATGGTCTCCTCTGTCTCCTCTGGTCTCCTCTTTGACCCCGTATGGTCTCATCTGTCTCTTCTGGTCTCCTCTTTGACCCCGTATGGTCTCCTTTGTCTCCTCTGGTCTCCTCTTTAACCCCGTATGGTCTCCTCTGTCTCCTCTGGTCTCCTCTGTGACCCCTTATGGTCTCATCTGTCTCCTCTGGTCTCCTCTGTGACTCCGTATGGTCTCCTTTGTGTTCTCTGTTCTCCTCTTTGACCCGTATGGTCTCCTCTTTGACCCCGTATGGTCTCCTCTGTGACCCCGTATGGTCTCCTCTGTGACCCCGTATGGTCTCCTCTGTCTCCTCTGGTCTCCTATGTGGCCCCGTATGGTCTCCTCTGCACCGTATGGTCTCCTCTGTGACCCCGTATGGTCTCTTCTGCACTGTATGGTCTTATCTGTGGCCCGATATTGTCTCCTCTGTCTCCTCTGGTCTCCTATGTGACCCCGTAAGGTCTCCTCTGTCTCCTCTGGTCTCCTCTGTGACCCGTATGGTCTCCTCTGTCTCCTCTGGTCTCCTCTGTGACCCCGTATGGTTTCCTCTGTCTTCTATGGTCCCCTCTGTGATTCCGTATGGTCTCATCTGGTCTCCTCTGTGACTCCGTATGGTCTCCTCTGTCTCCTCTGGTCTCCTCTTTGACCCCGTATGATCTCATCTGTGACCCCGTATAGTCTCCTCTGTCTCCTCTGGTCTCCTCTGTGAACCCGTATGGTATCCGCTGTCTCCTCTGGTCTCCTCTGTGACCCCGTATGGTCTCCTTTGTCTCCTCTGGTCTCCTCTTTGACCCCGTATGGTCTCCTCTGTCTCCTCTGGTCTCATCTGTGATTCAGTATGGTCTCATCTGGTCTCCTCTGTGACCCCGTATGGTTGTCTCCTCTGTCTCCTCTGATCTCCTCTTTGACCCCGTATGGTCTCCTCTGGATCCTCTGGTCTCATCTGTGACCCCGTATGGTCTCCTCTGTCTCCTCTGGTCTCTTCTGTGACCCCGTATGGTCTCCTTTGTCTCCTCTGGTCTCCTATTTGACCCCGTATGGTCTCCTCTGTCTCCTCTGGTCTCCTCTTTGACCCCGTATGGTCTCCTCTGTTTCCTCTGATCTCATCTGTGACCCCGTATGGTCTCCTCTGTCTTCTCTGATCTCCTCTGTGACCCCGCATGGCCTCCTCTGTCTCCTCTGGTCTCATCTGTAACCCCGTATGATCTCCTCTGTCTCCTCTGATCTCCTCTGTGACCCCGTATGGTCTCCTCTGTCTCCTCTGATCTCCTCTGTGACTCCGTTTGGTCTCCTCTGTCTCCTCTGATCTCCTCTGTTACCCCGTATGGTCTCCTCTGTCTCCTCTGGTCTCCTCTGTGACCCCGTATGGTTTCCTCTGTCTTCTATGGTCCCCTCTGTGATTCCGTATGGTCTCATCTGGTCTCCTCTGTGACTCCGTATGGTCTCCTCTGTCTCCTCTGGTCTCCTCTTTGACCCCGTATGATCTCATCTGTGACCCCGTATAGTCTCCTCTGTCTCCTCTGGTCTCCTCTGTGAACCCGTATGGTCTCCGCTGTCTCCTCTGGTCTCCTCTGTGACCCCGTATGGTCTCCTTTGTCTCCTCTGGTCTCCTCTTTGACCCCGTATGGTCTCCTCTGTCTCCTCTGGTCTCATCTGTGATTCAGTATGGTCTCATCTGGTCTCCTCTGTGACCCCGTATGGTTGTCTCCTCTGTCTCCTCTGATCTCCTCTTTGACCCCGTATGGTCTCCTCTGGATCCTCTGGTCTCATCTGTGACCCCGTATGGTCTCCTCTGTCTCCTCTGGTCTCTTCTGTGACCCCGTATGGTCTCCTTTGTCTCCTCTGGTCTCCTATTTGACCCCGTATGGTCTCCTCTGTCTCCTCTGGTCTCCTCTTTGACCCCGTATGGTCTCCTCTGTTTCCTCTGATCTCATCTGTGACCCCGTATGGTCTCCTCTGTCTTCTCTGATCTCCTCTGTGACCCCGCATGGCCTCCTCTGTCTCCTCTGGTCTCATCTGTAACCCCGTATGATCTCCTCTGTCTCCTCTGATCTCCTCTGTGACCCCGTATGGTCTCCTCTGTCTCCTCTGATCTCCTCTGTGACTCCGTTTGGTCTCCTCTGTCTCCTCTGATCTCCTCTGTTACCCCGTATGGTCTCCTCTGTCTCCTCTGGTCTCCTCTGTGACCCCGTATGGTTTCCTCTGTCTCCTCTGATCTCCTCTGTGACTCCGTATGGTCTCCTCTGTCTCCTCTGATCTCCTATGTGACCCCGTATGATCTCCTCTGTCTCCTCTGATCTCCTCGGTGACCCCGTATGCTCTCCTCTGTCTCCTCTGGTCTCCTCTGTGACTCCGTATGGTCTCCTCTGTCTCCTCTGTCTCCTCTGTCTCCTCTGATCTCCTCTGTGGCCCCGTATGGTCTCCTCTGTCTCCTCTGGTCTCCTCTGTGACTCCGTATGGTCTCATCTGTCTCCTCTGGTCTCCTCTGTGACTCCGTATGGTCTCCTCTGTCTCCTCTGATCTCCTCTGTGATCCCGTATTGTCTCCTCTGTCTCCTATGGTCTCCTCTGTGACCCCGTATGGTCTCCTCTGTCTCCTCTGATCTCCTCTGTGACCCCGTATTGTCTCCTCTGTCTCCTATGGTCTCCTATGTGACCCTGTACGGTCGTCTCCTCTGTCTCCTCTGGTCTCCTATGTGACCCTGTACGGTCATCTCCTCGGTCTCCTCTGGTCTGCTCTGTGACCCCGTATGGTCGTCTCCTCTGTCTCCTCTGGTCTCCTCTGTGACCCCGTACGGTCGTCTCCTCTGCAGACGCAGGTATGACTCAGTGCTGGATTGACCTGGGAGAGCCCAACTCACTCGAGTGGCGGCTGTACCTGGTGCTGATAAGCCTGACGCTGTTCATCATCCCGGCCATCATCATCATCAGCTGCTACTCCATCATCCTCTGTACGCTCTGGAGCAAAGGACGTATGCTGAAGATGAGCTCAGACGTTGACAGTAAGTCATTCAGCCATAGATGAAGTAGTGACTTGGGAGACTTGCTGTCGCGCATCGACTTGCTATGTGAACTACGTATACATCGCCAGATAGACACACCGGTGTCAAGAGAAAAACACAATGATGAAAAGCCCCAAACTATACCCGTCCAAAATGCAGAACTGGAAGCTTAGGTCTGGTCTTAATCTTATGGATACTCATATGGATCTTAATTTTACGATCTTAATATCATGGTTTATTCGGCTCACAAAGTGCCTGCTGCATCAACCTTTGTGGTTATAGTAGGGACGCCATTATAGTAGGTACGCCATTATAGTAGGTACGCCATTATAGTAGGTACGCCATTATAGTAGGTACGCCATTATAGTAGGTACGCCGTGTGTTGCAATGGCCGTGCTCGACTGTGCCTGGCTCGAAGCATGTCAATGCCACGGCTGGGTTGTATTCTCAGATTCCATGGCTGGGTTGTATTCTCAGATTCCACGGCTGGGTTGTATTCTCCCTCCCGCCAATACATCGTTGGCATTAGGCAGTGAGATTCTCGAACGTTTCTTGCAATCATAGCAACTGCTTTCTTCTGCACACAATAATCAGATATATGCCGACTTGCAATGTTAACAAATTAGCATCATACTGAGGTCAATCCACATACTGATCACCCTTCTGTAGTGTTCACCCTTAGTGATCACCCTTCTGTAGTGTTCACCCTTAGTGATCACCCTTCTGTAGTGTTCCCCCTTAGTGATCACCCTTCTGTAGTGTTCACCCTTAGTTATCACCCTTCTGTAGTGTTCACCCTTAGTGATCACCCTTCTGTAGTGTTCACCCTTAGTGATCACCCTTCTGTAGTGTTCCCCCTTAGTGATCACCCTTCCGTAGTGTTCACCCTTAGTTATCACCCTTCTGTAGTGTTCACCCTTAGTGATCACCCTTCTGTAGTGTTAACCCTTAGTGATCACCCTTCTGTAGTGTTCACCCTTAGTGATCACCCTTATTTAGTGTTAACCCTTAGTGATCACCCTTCCGTAGTGTTCACCCTTAGTGATCACCCTTCTGTAGTGTTCACCCTTAGTGATTACCCTTATGTAGTGTTAACCCTTAGTGATCACCCTTCTGTAGTGTTCACCCTTAGTGATCACCCTTCCGTAGTGTTAACCCTTAGTGATCACCCTTCCGTAATTTTCACCCTTAGTGATCACCCTTCCGTAGTGTTCACCCTTAGTGATCACCCTTCTGTAGTGTTCACCCTTAGTGATCACCCTTCTGTAGTGTTAACCCTTAGTGATCACCCTTCCGTAGTGTTCACCCTTAGTGATCACCCTTATGTAGTGTTCACCCTTAGTGATCACCCTTATGTAGTGTTCACCCTTAGTGATCACCCTTATGTAGTGTTCAACCTTAGTGATCACCCTTCCGTAGTGTTCACCCTTAGTGATCACCCTTCTGTAGTGTTAACCCTTAGTGATCACCCTTATGTAGTGTTCACCCTTAGTGATCACCCTTCTGTAGTGTTCACCCTTAGTGATCACCCTTCTGTAGTGTTCACCCTTAGTGATCACCCTTCTGTAGTGTTCACCCTTAGTGATCACCCTTCTGTAGTGTTAACCCTTAGTGATCACCCTTATGTAGTGTTCACCCTTAGTGATCACCCTTCTGTAGTGTTCACCCTTAGTGATCACCCTTCTGTAGTGTTCACCCTTAGTGATCACCCTTCTGTAGTGTTCACCCTTAGTGATCACCATTCTGTAGTGTTAACCCTTAGTGATCACCTTTATGTAGTGTTCACCCTTAGTGATCACCCTTCTGTAGTGTTCACCCTTAGTGATCACCCTTCTGTAGTGTTCACCCTTAGTGATCACCCTTCTGTAGTGTTAACCCTTAGTGATCAGTGATCACCCTTCTTAAATAATCGCAGGGGCGTATCGCAGATATGTACATATACCAGAACTGGCTGACTAGCGTCAACATAATGCCTTTAAAGGGATTATACGTTTTTTTCCCAGAATAATTGATTTACATAGTAAAACGTACTTATAAATGTGGTAGAAGTTCCCCGGTAGCCACATTGTTCTGGAAATGACCTCTTCTGCACGTAAGGACATTCCAAAGTGTGCGGTGATGCCACCGCGTATTTTCTGCAGGACCGGCTGAGGCGGAGCCAGTCATCTCTTTTATGCTAATAAAAACACCTCACTTATGGCATATTTCCGGTAAAATAAGCAATATTTGAAAGAAAATAAACTTCTTTTGTTCCAACGACACCAGCAGTTACCTAGTTTTCCCATAAAATTCTATATTTTTCATGAATTTTCATGCCAAAAAAAAAAAAATACGCCACCACCAAATTCTCAACGCTAAAGGCCAGAGAAAAGAAAACCACAACAACACAAAACCTCAACGGACAGTGTGTAGTAATACAAAATCCCGTCAGTTTTGAATTACATAATAATTTTGTGATCCAGTGTAGGACTTAAAGATACTTAAAAACTCTCAAATTGATCTTAAGATAGAAGTGGTGGACAGTAATGCCGAACAAGTACTCGTTATCTGATACTAGTCTCGAAAAACGCCCAAGTTTTAACGCTGATAATTGCTGAAATAATGGACTAAATGAGCATTGAGGTCCCTGTTATATGTCTTAAACGTGTTTAAAGCTCATGCAACTGCAAAAGAGTGCATTTACTTTCAGGACGGAAACCCGTATAATCCCTTTACAATGATTATAGGGAGATGCGAACTAGTCAGATGGGTGAATGATGGTGGTTGTGGCTTGACAAAAACACCCATGGGGTTTTTCCACATTAACTTGTATATCTCCAGATAATGCAAAGGCCTCGCAGTATTGTATAAGCTTTTTCTCACAGCTTTTCATGCATGCATTTTCTCATGCATACGGGCCAGGCGCCCAGTAAAAACATTTTACGAACATTTACGCAGGATTTGTCACAGTTAAAAAAACTTGTGAATGTGATTTTCTAAATAGCATTGCCTTGAAAACTGTGATTTTAACAATGAAAAGAAAATGAAGAAGTACAACAACAATGCTGGCATTCACCATTGCTTGATTTAAACAAAAAATATTGCCTTATATTTGTGAAATGTATAGCTCTTGGTTAATTTAGGTTGTGACAAAATCGGCGCAATGAAACTTTTGCTGACAAGTTGTGATGCAAAGGATTTCTACCTTCTGAAACTCATTGCCACCTTGTGCTCTTTTTGACATTCTCACGTTTATGGAAAGGTGTGGTGGTGATAACCAAAGTTTGGTGAGACCATTTATATTTGACTCCATAAGTTTTGCCAGATTTGAAGTAATTTACTTAATGTAAATGTAAAACTGTTGCAGTTGCATGATATAATTTCTGATAAAAATGGTGTAAGGTCAGGCACGTAGCCAGGATTTTGGATCTCCCCTTCGCCACCCTTGGCTACATCCCTGTGTGAGGTGCTGGTACCATATTGTGCTTATGTTATACTATACATTCATTAAATTATAAATCATCCCCTATTTTTGTTTATATAAGTGTTAAACATATAGCAATAGCAGCTCTTCCTCGTATTGAATGAGTTTCATATTTTAAAGATGTCAGAAGTAGGTAGCTGATGTTCCTTGTGCAAGTTCGGTTCGGGTCGATCGAGTGCAGCACAAGTTCCTCATCTGGCTACTCACTCATACATCCTCCGGACAAGCTAATTATCTCTCTTATGGTAGCCTTCTGCTCCATTTCAAATTTCCTTCCTTAGCATCACGCAGAATGCAGCATGACCTGCTCTTCTTGAGGAACATCCTGGGGGAAAGTGGACTCACAGGTCCTTCTCGAGTCGTTTACCCTGCACGTGCCGTCTCGCTCGACCCGCACCGTCTCTCTTTTAACCGTGCCTCGAGCACGGGTAAGAACTGTGGACTCTGGGATGTTCTGCCGGCTCCCTATAGAGCAATGCATTACTTTTTAGGCAGTGCTTTTAACGCAGACATCTTTTATGACAGTTTTGGAGCTTTTAGAGCACAGGTGATCAAGTACGTTTTAACCCTGTAGTTTGTGACTGTAAACTTTAGGCTGTGTGATTATGTGATGTGTGTGCTGCGTTGTGTATTTATTGTTATATCTTATCTTCACGACTTCGCCTGTCAGTGGAGCGTAGCTCTGTTGGCGATCAAATGAAATATACAAAAGTATATTGACCAGCTCCAGTTTCTTTTAAAGTTGGTGGGGCACAAATCAATGTTGGTGGGGAAACAACCAATCGGGAGGGCTCACTCTGGCCTCTGGAAGGCCCACTTTGACCTCCAGGGGCCCACTCTGACCTCCAGAGGGCCACTCGGTCCTGCAGGGAGGGGACTCAATCTGGCCTGCAGAGGTTCCGAAGACGAAAAGTGCGGCCTGATCTGAGCGGTTCTTAGGCTATTCAAATTGAAAGCATGCAAAACGCATAGACCTGCGTGGAGTCCTGTGGTGTCCCACGGGGACCGCAAACCCACGGGTCCTCTCGTGGCTACGCCCCTTCACAGCTGATTCAGAATTTTGTGAGACGATTCATTTACGACTAAAAACAATTCCTTTGGGTGAATATAAAGATGTTTGGTCGGTGCATTCCTTGATTCCTCATTGATTTATCAATTGTATCGGTACAGATCTGACCCGAACAGTATCCGTTGGAATGGAAAACGAGGCAAGAAGGCACCCTAACCTAACGTGGTTGTTATTAACGTTTACCGCGGTTCATATTAATCCCACAAACCACGCTTAGACGTGAATAATCACTGGTTTGGGGGCCAAATCCCAAGAAGTCACAATAAAAAGTGATTCACAATTAAAAGTGGTTAAGTGATAGGAAACAGCTCGTGTTAAAGGCGGCTCCCGACACCTCCCTGTTTCACACGGGGTGATTCAGGGCAGCACACTGGGCCCAGTCTTGTTTTTGTTGTTCACAAATGATGTTGCCTCCCACTTGGCTTGCGATAAAATCGTAATGTATGCTGACGATTCTCAATTTCTGAACAGTGCGGACAAAAATGATCTAGATAATCATAAACTTAAAATAGAGAACATGCTTTCCACCGTTCAGATCTGGTACGACCAGAACAGTCTAAAGGTAAATCCGGCCAAAACTGAGATGATGATTTTTGGTATGCCAAAGCAAGCAAGTGCAGGCGACATCACTGTGAACTTCGCTGGTGCACAGGTGCGGCTGACCACAAAGATGAAGGTGTTGGGCGTAACACTTGATCCCGAGATAAGGTGGGAGGACCACATCTCGACGGTGATTAGAAAATCTTACGCTACTTTAGCCGGCCTCGCTAAGTTTGCTAATAAGTTACCCACCGCAGTTAAGAAGCTCATTGTCGAGACATTGGTCTTCCCACACACCATGTACTGCCTTACCGTTTGGGGTGGATGTCGAGATGTCCAGCGGAAACGTGTCCAAAAAGTGCTGAACCATGCGGCTCAAATTGTTACCTCCTCAAGGCGTAACGAGCATGTCACACCTCTTTTTGAGGAGCTCAATTGGCAGAGACTGGAAAAACTCATTTTGGAGAAAGATATTGTGACCATTCATAAGATTCTAAATGAGGAAACATATTCAGCAAATTTAAAGGCTTTAGTGGAGTCCCGAGCAGAGGTTTCAGCACGCAGCACCCGGGCCGTCGAAGCTGGTCAGCTGCATCTTCCTAAAGTACGCACCGAACGCGCTCGACGCTTCTTCATGTACCGCGCTGTTGCTAGTTGGAACGGAGCGACACCAGTCGTGCGTGAGGCACCAACTGCTAGAATGTGTGGGAGGAACGTCAGAGCGGGGTCCTAGACACTGTGCAGCTTTAATTGATTGTATGACCTCATTACACTATGTGTGACGTTTTTATAGCCATTCTTGTCGTTTATCTTCATTGCAGAAATTTGTCACGATGTATTTTTACCGTCGCCCATTTGCGTTTTTTTATCTTCATAATAGTCGCCTTGCTTTTAGTTTTAGGAGGGCATGTAAGGTGTGATGTATGTACTTGTCTAAATTTCATTTTATTAGCGCGGTGACCTATGTACAACTGACTACAACATAACAGCCACTATGTGGACGTTGTAACGAAGCTTAAATAAAATAAATAAATAATAAACAAACTTATCGGATTTCGCTTCTGCCGCATCAATGGTTGATGTAAAACAAACTTTCTTTTTAAAAGTTGCGTAGACTTTCGTTTAAATTAGGAAATGCGCTATTCTTTGGGCGATGTAGGGTGCTTGGCTCTTCCGCCCCCTTGGATACGCCAGTGGCCAGAAAACATTGGGGGGGGGGGTGAGAGAGCACCATTGGGGTTGGGGGGGGGGCGAGAGCACCATTGGGGGGGGGGGGGCGAACTCAACATGGGGGGGGGGCGAGGGCCACCCCAAAGGTATATAAATCGACACCTATGGATAACCATTATCTTGGGCCGGTATTGAAATGTCTAAATTACTAAGGTAATTTTTCCCAAAACTTAACCGTTTTTAAGCAATTTAATTTACCATTTGCAAAATGACTCCAGGCTGGTGCAGCCGCTGATTGGCTGACAGCCATTTTTCAGCCAATCCCACTTTGTCAGCCAATCAGCGGTAGTCTATAGCTCAATAATGACATCATTCACCCAAATCCAAAAGCTTAGCTTGTATAAAGTTAAGCGACTTTTCGAGTGAAAAATATCACCATCGTTTTCAGCAGCACTTACTTCATATTCTCTACTACAACCAGCGTATATTTGACAACTTTCAGAAAGGTGAAACATTCCCTTTAATATTAACGAAAATACTGTTATAACATCCACCACTTATTATTTAGTCACAATGTCTTGTGACGCATTACAACATAACACATTAAGTAGTTTCAACTTTCATATCGTCGCCATTTTAAGCAGTAGCACAAACGCATTGTTATGTTTAAAATGAATAAACCTCGTTGTGCGAGTACTGTAACGAAAAGGAATGTCGACACAGTTGAACACGCATTCAATGCGCTCATTTTGAGGACGTCGCAAACTTTCGCCTTTGTCCGATTTGAATGTCACCCGCTGCCGCTTCTTACCAGCGCTGATGGTGCTGGCAAAATAACTGCTCTTTTCGATCCGTTAAAACTCACCTGGGTCAGTGGCGCGACACCTGACTCGATTCTTTATTATTCAGTTGAATGGCAAACACCCTTGGTTGCGATCCAAAACGTGCCATTTAATATTATTTAATTGTGTCAGCTGCAGACATCAATCGCCTAAATTCAGGTGGCGGAGAGGACAGTAAAATCATTAACGGCAGACTTTTTCTTCAGTTTGTATATGCGGGGCACCTGGATCTGCGTAACGTGAAGCTTACATCGCCATCCAGATACCCATTACTTCAGTTGTCACTGTTTCTGTCGACCGTTGCAAACGAAGGTTACTACCCTTTACAAGGCTAGGTATCAGCATTCCGCCGTTTTGCAGCTGCTTCAGTATGTTTGCCGTGGAGGTTGATGACTGAGAGAGGGACATCGTTACTCTCACTGCTACAAAGGCTCCACATGGGTGATAGGTCGGTGGACTCGAGGAAAAAATAACAAATACAGCTGTCAATCTTGATGTGTGTTATTGGTGGTGCATTCTTGGCAGGTAAGGGGCTCTCCACTGCCCGCGTGACACGCTAATAGGCCCACGAGCATACTGTTAATGTTCAGATGCCACCTGTTGGCGCCTGAGCTTCTCCGGTAAATGTCACACTGGTCTGTTTCTGCAACACTGCTTGGATAACCGTGCACGGGTGTTATACATTTTGCATTTCTCAAAAATGAAATAATTCAATCCGACATAAGTCTAAATAATCGTGATGTTTTGGCATGTTCCTCATAATTTTTCAATTGCAGAATAAGAAGCAATCATTTACTAAGTATTTGAACAGAAGGAACAAGGAACGTAGTCACAACTTGTTGCGCTATTGATACGTCTGCTCGTCAATTATGCTGTAGAAGTGAATCGTCATTAAGTTTAAAGAAAAGACATTAAGTCATTAAGTGCTTCCTATAAGTTTAATCACCGTAGGTTGTCACATATCACACTTGACCTAACGCACTCTCTGATAAGGCGGAGACGTACTCGCACTCGTAGGGCGGGGACGTACTCGCACTCGTAGGGTGGAGACGTGCTCGCACTCGTAGGACAGCGACGTACTCGCACTCGTAGGGTGGAGACGTGCTCGCACTCGTAGTGGCGGAGACGTACTCGCACTAGTAGGACGGAGACGTACTCGCACTCGTAGGGTGTGGACGTACTCGCACCCGTAGGGTGGAGATGTACTCGCACTCGTAGGGCAGCGACGTACTCGCACTCGTAGGGTGGAGACGTACTCGCACTCGTAGGGTGGAGATGTACTCGCACTCGTAGGGCAGCGACGTACTCGCACTCGTAGGGCGGAGACGTACTCGCACTCGTAGGGTGGAGATGTACTCGCACTCGTAGGGTGGAGATGTACTCGCACTCGTAGTGGCGGAGACGTACTCGCACTAGTAGGACGGAGACGTACTCACAGACGTAGATGCACTCCTGATAACGATAAGGGTCCGCTGCCACCACGTGTGCCAGCCGGGATGCAAGTTTGGTACGTAGACTTAATATGTCGACACATTTGTGGACCTGCATTATTGTTTTCGTAGGTCGCACTTCCAAGAAGAGTGTTCCCTAGTCCTGTGCTCATGTCATGACTAGGGTGGAGGACGTGATTTGGTCGAGGAGGCATACGAGGAGGGCGGGGTAAGTTGGCTCGATTGAATTGCTTACAAGTCTATTAACTACCCTCCATCCGAAAGTAAAGTGTTATAGGATGGTAGAGGTGAATATTGACTCAAACACTGTTCAGCGACAGGTTCTCTGATACATGAAAATGATTTAGACAAGTTCGAAGTATGTAAATCATATAACAATGTTGGCTTACTTAAAAGTAGGGTGAGGGAAAGAGCTTGTAAGTGTTACATAGCAGCTCTGCACCATGCTACGCGCTGAGCCAATCGGTTTTACGCGTGCATTGGTGTTGACCTCAGTCACTGCTGATGATCAATGAGCTAAGCGCTGAAGCGCAGCATCACTGAAGCGTGTCGTGCTATTTTTTTTTTAATTTGTGCTCCTCTTGAATGTCCTTCAGACAGCTTCTCAAAAATGTCCTGTAGTCAACTAGTGCTAACACGTCCGCTCCGTTGGACGATTAGCTGGCATCTCCGGGATGGAGGTATATCCGCCCCAATTCAGCACGTGAATTAACTGGGACTTTAAAACTGAATAAACTGAGCGGTGCCGGATAGACAGACAGATAGACATACAGATTACAGATAGACAGACAGACGCTTATCAAATAGTAATATAGATAAGCCGCAGCCAGTGACTACGGTCATTAGCTTTAACAGCTAAGTCCATAATTATTAGTCCATATTAATAGTCTATATTAATAGTACATTAGTCCAATATCCATCCATATTAATAGTCCATTAATATGGTCCATGGTCCATATTAATTAGCTAAGTGTAGGAATTATGAATCAAGGATAATATCGCATTCATGTCCAAGATTACACAGCGTTTCACTTTCTACAATCACTTTAACCCTATTCCCCCACAGGGGCAGTCTCCCCCCCCCCCCCGGTGGTTTTTCGCTTGCCGCTCCCAAAACCGTTAGGCCCAGCGTCTTAAAACTTTGTGATTGTTCCTATAATTTATACAACGTGTTGTGTTAAAATTTGAACAAAATTGGCCCAGCAGAGGCGGTGCCAGGCCCTTGTTTTTGGGAGGCAATCTCCACTCACCCCACTTTATATCCCCTGAATACGTCAATGATTTTCATTTTGGAACTTGTCTTTTGATATATACATTTCAAGCTCAAAAACGTTTGTTCCATGAAAATCGGTAAAACCACATGACCACAATGACCTTTCAAAAAACACCCAAACTATTCCTATTTTTTTTCTCCTGACCCCCCATTTTTTAACAAAAAAGAAATTTCGGGGTCTATAAATAAATGTATTTTTATGACAAGTCCAATGGTGTTTGTCCCATCGAATTCGACCGAGCGGTTCTCGATCTTTTTTTTGTTTGGAGGGGGGGGGGGGGGCAGAATCTGTCTCCCGCAGGCTAATATGCGCACGGCCACGTTCGACGTTCAGCGTTGATTTCCGCCCCCCCCCCCCCCCCCCCCGACGGTTTTTCCTGAATAGAGGAAAAATGGCGGCGCGCAGGCCAAATTTGGTACAGCTGTTTGGGCATCAATTATTCCCATAGTCTGAATTTTGTTCACCTCTGGTCATCTCAGGTCAGGTCACCAGGCCATGTCACTTGACCCCACCTCCAAAAAGTGTGTTGTCATACCACAGTCACAGTTGCTAGGCGATCGGTTTCAAACTTACAGGATTTCATAAAGCCATAGATACCTACAATTCGTATATCTCGGATTTTTGGAATCGGTGACCTCAGGTCTGGTCAATTTCGTGACCTCCCCGTCAATGGGGAAATATTAAAATGCTTCCTATTCCCAGGTTACGCATGATATCAGCCCAATTCCGGCTGGACTATGTTATCATAGGCCATTCATGATGATCCAGGTGAAAATTTTGTTCAGTGACGCCTCCAGGGTCAGCCGAGGTCATCCGATGTTACCAACACTTTTGTTTGTATATAACTCTCGACAGAGTGAAGATAGAGAAGTGAAACCGGTACTAATGTGTCCGTCTCATCAAGCCACGTCTCCCAATATATAACTTGACCTACTTGGGTCACCACCAGTGTTTTCCACGGTCATGGGCCCGGCCCAGCCCAGGCCCATGAACACCAAGCCCATGCCCAGACCATGCCCAGTCAAATTTAGAATATTGAGGCCCAGGACCGTCGGGCCCCTTCAGATTAACCCTATTTGTAACAGGGGGTGGGGGCGGATTCCGCCCCCCCCCCCTCATGTTTTTCGCAGATATCTCCAGAACGGCTGGAAGCAGGCCCATGAAATTTTGGGACTTTTCCCAAAATAGATTTTCACATATAGAGTCAAAATTTTGAATTCTTAACTTGAACAGAGGCGGTTTCAGGGCACGGTTTTGGGAGGGTTCGGCGGCGACATTTGGCGATAATATGGAAATGCGATCTTCACGGTTTCTTCCTAACTGCCTCAAGTATGAAGGAGTTACATCGGTTTACGGTGATTGCAACAAGTGAAAATTGGTTGATCTTAATTAAAT
The DNA here is from genome assembly GCA_036785665.1 of Chirona hameri. Classification (NCBI taxonomy): domain Eukaryota; kingdom Metazoa; phylum Arthropoda; class Thecostraca; order Balanomorpha; family Balanidae; genus Chirona; species Chirona hameri. The sequence goes on along the minus strand of JAXIVJ010001854.1, from coordinate 21,688 downwards.
ATCATACAAAATGCATGGCAGAGGCGGTTTCAGGGGCTTGGAAGGGGGGGGGGGCAGGAAGTATTCAATGCTTGGCGGGAAGCCAATAGAGCGATGTAAGAGGCATTTATAGCTATCAAGATGTAAAAGATACCTTCTCCTTCCATTATTTGCATAATGTATTACATATAAAGTTGCAGGGGCGTGTTCAGGCACATGAAATGGGTGAGAGACTGGCATGGTGATGACGATATGCCAGCGATTACGGCGCAATAGACGGTTAGCTTATAATGTTATATGCACATATGAGGCCAGGATATGGAATAAAGTCATTTTTGCAGAGGCGCGCTCAGGAATGGAAGAAAGGGGGTCATATTATTTCAAAGAAACTAAGATGCATAGGGTTACAATGACATAACATACTGCAGTTTTCGGATGAAACACGCACCACAGGGTACTCTACGAACGATTATAAGATAATAGGCGAGTCCAGGTAGGGTAAAAGGGGGGATGTAAGCAATGTGAATTGAAGTTGTAAGTGAAATAGTCACGGTTGGCTAGTTAGTATCATGCTAGCGGATAATATACTTATCAAAAGGTCTTGCTCCTCCCCAGTTTGGATCCTGGATACGCCTATGACGAAGTACAACATGAAAAAAGGAACTATCTACGATCAGTAACTTATTTATAGTGCTGGGTAGCAACTTGCCTGCGGTTAATATTTTTGTCCTATTTGACCTCCCTTTTTCACTAACCTGGTACTGCCTATGGCGAAAATATGATGTATAACTGTTTTGTCTAATGTCACAATAACATACCATTTCATTTATTTTATAAAAAAACATAAAAATAGTTTTATTAGGCATTTACCTCACCCCATATTGAGTGACCTGCACACGCCTATGATTTTTGAATTTTCCAAAGTCACCGACACATATCAATCTCCAATTCAATCTCTATCGATTCCCATTGGTTGTGTTAAAATCGGTTGATAAACATGACAGGTGTGTTGGATCACAAATACCACTAAAATTTGTAGTTTTTGCCCCCCCTGTTGCCCCTATCAAAAATGTGGATGTTTTTGCTTTAGAAATGTAGATTGTGTAGAGGGGAACCAAACGCCGTTTCATTTGTGAAAATCGGACTGGTAGATCTCGAGATCTCCGGGGGGGGGGCGGAATCCGCCCCCCCCCCCCTGTTACAAATAGGGTTAAGCATATCTTATTTTCCACAAAAATTGCAATAATTATCCTAGCAAAATACTAAGTTGAAATTGGCAAAAGAAAATACTGGCAATGTTTAGTCAGAAATTGCAATTTCTTAACAGAAATACTAAGTTGAAATTGACAAAAGAAAACACAGGCAAGCCACAAGCACGTCATAATTTTGGCTTATGGCACAACAACTGCTGTGGTTATTTGGCTCCCAGGCCCCCAGGGCGGGAATTCTACTTTTTTGTTGGTGGAGGAGTACATATCTTTGCAAAGGAAGAGTACAAAAATAACCTGATGGTAGGTAGGCCAAAAACAAGAAATGCTGATATACTAATGAATAATGATGAATAAACTACCAAACCAATTTCCCCAGATCAAAATGTGCTGACAATTATTGGTAGGTACATTAACATATGCACTCATGCAGACAAGCAATGTATACCTACCTAAGCACACAATTTATTTTTCATGGCAACAATTCAGAACAATGTCAGACAACCGTTACATCGGGGGTCATAACCAGGAAATGTATCTAGGAATAACATTTCAAATCATGAACTGACCTTCATATCACATCATTCACATGATTTCAATGCTACACAAAACAAAATATCCACCGTGAAATCAATCCAATTGTTCTTGGTGGGTTAGGGCTCGTAGCTGCTTGGAAATCATCACAATAACCCACGTGTGCGTCCGACCAGGGGCGGATCGAACCGCTCAGTTTTTGGGGGAGGAACTTTTGGCATTCAGCAGGCACGTAGCCAGGATTTGTCTCAATGTTGTTGACCGGGGGGGGGGGGGGGAGTAGGGTCGGGTCGTCAGAGAATCTCATTTTATCTAGTGTAAATTTGTTTTGCTCTGGGGGGGAGGGGGGGGGGGGGGCATGGCCCCCGTACCCCCCCCCCCCTTTGGCTACGTACTTAGCCTTCAAATACCCAAATTTCGTTGCAAAGAATCTGACGTCGAGAGCCGATAACTAACAAGCACCTGTTTTGGCGACGGCCGTGTCATAACGGTACCACACAAACGATAGGATGTAAAAAAGTAACGCCTAAGCATATATAAAACACTTTATCAATATGCTGCGCAAATGATAAAGATGATATTAAACGGACATCGAAATTGAAGTGTTATTTCTTTACCCAAAGGTAGGAATGAGCCTGCTTGAAACGAGGACGTCTGGCGTCTCCGTTATCGTTTTGTCACAGCTCTCCGTGCACCGACAAGCGGCAAATGCGCGGAACGCTAGCCTGTTGTTTACCGGATCAGGTTTGTAACCTAATTTCACGTTTGTTACATAGGAATAGGATCACAAATCTGGATAACTATAACGTGGTATAACATATCATCCCCAGAAAATACGGTTATACATTTAGCGTTCGTACAATCTTTTTTTATAATAGAATTGACGACCTACTTGGTCGCCAACTCTTATGGAGCGCAACTCGCCAGCGAACACATTGGTCATATTAGCGCCCAGGGGCCATAGCTCTGCCGGGGTTCGAAACACGGGTTTCCCACGTGAGAGCCAGACGTCTTAACCACTCACTATTTGGCCGCTTAGCGTTCGTACGATCATTTAAAGCGCTTAGTCACAAAATTATACAAATACGACGGACTTGTAACACATACACGGAGCTACGCTACCATCACGAAAATGAGCCTCTCCGCGATCTGGATGTTACTTACTGCCACGTCGTCACCAAGAGTCGTAAGTGATTCAGATGCTCGAAGTTGAAAACGATGATCATTTAGAACCTTTAACAAAACTGAATATCTCACTGGACATATAATCTAGGAATATCTTTATGAAAATACGAAATACACCCAGAGCTAAAACTTTATCTTCAGCGAAAGTATACATGAATGTATTTTTGTAAAATATTCAACGAAGGATTTGGCATGGAACTCTTCGTACCACAACTGGTATCACTGTCCCGGCTGGATGTGCTAAAATGGCTGAATGTGAATGCATTTGAGGTTCCAATTGCACTCTTTCCATATGTTTGTTGACGGTGGGCGTTAATCGGTAAAGCGCACAAACAATATGCATGCTGATCCAGTGGCATCTGGCAAGGATGTGATAGGATCGTCTCAAGCAAAATGTGTAAAAACGAGAAAGTGCACATTTCCAGCTTTAATAACATCAATTTATAACATCCGTGCATGCTGGTAGGGTACACACCCAGGACGACTTGGGATGAGAGGACGGAGTAAGTTGAATGGCGCTGGTCACAAAATATCAGAGTAGGCTGCAGCTGCTCTGTGCCACGGCCGGCGGTCATGCACGTGTCCGCATGCTGTGGAGAACCAACGCGTTACGAATGAGGGTATTACAAATTCATATTTGGAGACGGCTCGTCAGCGGCCGTTTGATTATCCTACTGACAATGGTAAGACAAAACATTCTTGCAGAGTTGTATACAACGTGCTCGTACTGAAAGGAAATCGCTATATATGGAAAGGATGGGAAGACAAGACAATGTCAGATAGCAAAACATCAACGTACCATAAGTGATGCAGTAAATGCATACCTGCGTACTGGCATTTGATGAAAATATAACGACAGTGACAACAGTGATGTAGCAATGGTGCGTAGGCTGGCAATCCGAATACATTGCCAGTGTCGGGATATTTCAGTCTGCAGCGAGTAGAGTAAATTCCAGCGTTGATAACAGCGAAATGTTACCAATTGCAACTCGGTACACTACATCTCTTGAGTGGTGCAGCACGTAGTCTGGACAATATTTTTCCAGATTTCCTGGATCTCTACTGACCATGTACCGACAACAGTTGGACGGATACATCAGTCAGGGATTGTCACAAGGCAACGCAAATATTAACATCTGTCCGAAGCATAACGTAACATACCTATTACAGTCGCTCGGCTTTACTTCGCTGTTAATTATACACAAATTGTATGTGCAATTTTTTATAGCAAATTGTAAATTATAGTTGCTAAAAACAGCTAAAATGCACTTTGGAAAGATAAAAATGGCAACTTTTACTCCAACGGGGGGGGGGGGGGTGGAGGGAAAAACATGCTTTTGCCCCCAACTTTTAGTTTGAGGGGGGTCAATTCCCCATTTTGCCCCCCCCCCCCCATGGATCCGCCTCTGCGTCCGACACCAACAAGCAATGCCGCTGTAGTTCGCTACTCGCTACTATTATATGAGCGAATGGCAAAACGTCACGGGAACAAGTGAGCTAACGACCATCCATCTCTCCTTGAAGCCAGTCGATTGGTCAAAACCGAATAGGCTTCTGACGTCACAAATGTGAGTCAACATGTTACGGAGATAACAGCATCCCAGGCCGTCGTGTCAGGTGTGACTGCGCAGTGCCACCATTTGCATTTTACAATGGTGGCTGAGCGCGTTTTTTTTTTGGTAGACAAAGAAATGCCACATCTAGCGATAAGTGGACGATGCCCAGCATATATTTTTTATGGACATTAAATTGGGTTCAAAGACGAGCCCATGCTCCGAAACTATGGGACCGATCTGGGTCATTTCCTCACCATTCGATCCGGCGTGGCCAAAAACAGTGTCTTTTATAGTTTTATCCATTTTGGTTCAATTTAAGTGGACCAAATAAAAAAAAACGGTTTTTGGTGGGTTTGGTCTAATTCGGTCTACTTAGAGTCGACAAACCTGTATAAAATCCAAAACGGCACCGTTTTTGGTCACACCGGATCGAATGGTGAAGAAATGACCCAGATCGGTCCAATAGTTTCGGAGCATGACCTCGTCTTGGAACCAAATTTACTGTCCAGAAAAATATATGCCGATGCCCACACCGAATTTCAAAGCAATATCTATATGTGGCACTTCTTTGTCTACCAAAAAATGTACACGACGCGAGCAGGCCCTAAGGGCCTGTTTCAGTGGCGCCTCTAACCTCCTCTAACCTCCTCCAAGTTGCTTGAACTTGCAACTGTCTGTAATGGGATAGGACTGCAAGATGGAGCAACTTGAAGGAGGCTAGATGAAGTTAGAAGCGTTACTGGAACAGGCACATATCATCTATACCGACAAATGATTGATCATTGTAAACTAATGACGTAGCCATTGCCCAGTAGCCATAATATCAAAGAGAGTTTTAATCATTAATATGCTCAAATACAATACTTTTTCCATTTATGTACGCGAAATGCAACGTAAAAATGCAAGCTTTTAGCCATAGATGTTAAAAATGTCAATTAGTGCCAGTTTGGAAACTGCATACGTCATAAAATAAATGATAGCTTTCGACTTGAAAGCATGTAACGTTTGAGCTAGCGTACCCTGTGTGAACTAACCTGTTAGGTGGCCGTTCGGGAGTGGGGTGTAGCTTCGACAAAACGGATCAAAATATTGATTGAAAATGTTCTCAACTGGGTAAGATTTAATTATGTATGTCTGACAGCGACATTTAAAACACTTGAAGTCCCATAAACTGGTTGTAGGGTTTGAACTTTTAATTTCCTGTGACTGATTCTAAAATCAAGTAAAAAGTAGCAGGGCCCTACCAATTTAACAGTAGACCTATGACATTGCATGGTAAGAATGAACTTCAAATCTATAAAGTTAGCATTGGGGCCCTACCAATAATTTGCAGGACATGACGCCCCTGTCCAGGGGTTCATGCACATGACGACTGAGTATTAGTAGGTGTCGTTATTCTATACTCTGTAGTCTGTAGTACTAATTACTACTTACTATAACAAAAGGTTAGGCAGATCATACGTCACTGATTCTGAAGCTGTATGACTGTTCTAAGGCTGTATGACCAAGACTTTATGACTGGGACTATGAACTGACCCGGTTTTGGAATCAGCACATCTCTACCAATCCATAAAGGCAAGACAAGCCAACATTTTCCCAGTAGGATATCCATGGGGCCATCCCCGAAACACCGATTTCCCCGTTAGCCATGTGTTGAAGGCAACGGACCATGACTTTAGTGACGTCATCACTTAGGAATGTCAAACATTTGTCGGGGGCTGGTACTAACTACTATTGCATATAACTCTGATAGTACTGTTATCATTGATTTGAGTGTTGATACACTATTCAATCAATATTTAGTATGATGAGCTCAATATCACTCACCTGTGTGTTGCTATGGAAGTGAAGTGAACTGCTGGTTAAAATATTTTTGAGCTCTGACCTGAGCTTGTGCGCCGCACGCATTACTTCAAAATTATCAGGCCCAGGACCGCCCGGAGCCAAGTGATTTCCTTAAAGTTGAGGCCCGGCCCTGGCCCAGCTCAGGCCCAGCCCATGGCCCATAGGGCCAGCCCGGTCCATGGCGAACTCTGGTCAGCACTTGACCTTGGCCTGAGGTCAAATTTCTATGTTGACCTGACCTGATCAACATGAATATGATTCGAAGCGCCTTGACGAGAAAACACGATGGCGTCAAAATTATTGCCCTATCTTTATTAGGTAAAATGTTATTTCGAAAAACAGCTTTGCCAAAAATAGCCTTTTTGACCTTTGATGACCTCTGGAGCCTTAAGTATTGATCTGAGATAAAATTTGAGGCCTCCATGGCGATTACATTTTCAAGAGCTTGCCATTGCTTTGTTCCGTTTGTTCCTAGCTATCATAATTCTTGTGATATCTAGGGGTTTCTAGAGCCAAGTCCTAAAACTGGAAATCTGACCCTTGATGACCCCTGGTGACCTCAATATTGACCTGACATAACACAATGCCGTTATACTTTCGATAGAGCTTGTCGCGAGCTATCTAATTCCGTTTTCCGGTTGTCGCTACGTTGCGTGGTTTTCTAGATCTTAGGGGGGGCAATCCCCCTCCCCTCCCGGCCGTTCGTGTTTGGCGCATGTTCGTGTTTGGTCGCTCGTGTTTGACATTCGTGTTTGTTTGGCCGTGCGTGGGTTAAAGTATTTCTCGCCTCCCGCAGGGAATAGGATTAAGCATTGCATTTCCTTCTGGGACGCCACCAATTAAGGCAGCTCTAGCTGCAAATAAACTTAGATGAGGCACTATCCTTAATTATGTACTTCTACGTTTCATTTACCAGCCACTTCAACTGTTTACCTGGTTAGTCCATTCATCACAAATTACTCCGAAATGGGGTATCCGCCACACCTTTGAAATTGGGGAGGGGGAGGGGGGTCGAGGGAAGCCGTCGCCGTCAGCGAAAAGTTGTTGACCGGGGGTGGAACGTTAGCGAAACGTTAATGAGCGGGGGGGGGAGGTGGAGCGTGACCGAAACCGAAAAGTTGTTGAGCGGGGGGGGGGGGGGGGGGGTGGTGGAGCGTCAGCGAAAACTATATAATGAGTACAACTGAACAATGATTTATAGTTGTTTGTCAGGGAAAATGGGGTGATAATCCCCCTCCCTGGCTCAAGAAGGGGGACAGGTCCCCCATCCCCCGTAGCGGAGCCTCTGCTCCGAAATGTTCCATCCTACCATCCTTCTCCCAGTAAGCACCTGGCTATCATACCAACCACTGCCTGCTGCATTCGAAGTGAATGTCCAACGTCTATCTTGATTGGCCGTAGTACTGTATCATTATCCCTGTACTGTACCACGTCATTAACTGTACTGCTCTACCCTGGGGCGTTCAGTTCCTCCCGAGAAGTTGGGTAATTCATGCCCTGTGCCCTGCTTACTCGGGTAATTCGACAGATGATGGTGCGTGTGATTGTGCATATATACTGTGGGGATATTGTGCATATATGATTGTGACTGTCGGACTTGTCGGATGCCAGTGCACTCTGGGTTCGACAATTCGACAATTTTACCATTTTATTCGCTTTAAGGGTCGGCCTGAAAACGAATATTTCGTTCCACTCATTTGTGTTTCCATTGATCTGCATTAACTACCTGTAGCACTTCTATTTTCTTCCGTTGCGGTATTTCAGAGAACACTTCTCGTCTTACAGTGACAGTAACAGTGACGCAAATAATGTAAATTTTGAAAAACGTTAAAACGGAAAAACGTTGAGAAACACGTTAAGTACAAATTGGTCCAAATTTACGGTATTCCAGAGAATAAAGCAAACTTTGTGGCAGGACCGGCTGGCTGCTCATCGAACCAGCCAGAATGTAAACACATTCTAATTTTGCATTAGTAGAGTTTCGATGCGCACTCCAAAGCATCACAAAGTTGGACAATTATATTCCGAACACGGTTCGCTATATGCACCAGGAGCAACACAAATACAACTGCATTGTTGGCATCGAGCTCGTCCATCCTTATACAAAATGAACAACGAGCGAACTTGTTGGCAGTCCGTAGGACGATGCAAACCTGTCGACTGAAGCGCAGACACGACTAGCTGCTCAGCGCAGTGTATCGGCAGGGTAAGGATCTGTCCAGCGAAGGAAAACAGTGTTGCCATCAGCATGTTCTGGCCCGATTCGTTTATCAGAGGGGTCAAGACAAGCGCGGTGAAAGGGAACAATACTGGTTAGCTTGTCTCGTCTGCAGATATAAAGAGGCCGCACATGTAAGTGTGGCTCGGCTGAAGCATGTTTGCAGACAGAGACCACTCTTATAAAGTATACGCAGCTAACGTACGCACTGCTGAACATATGTGAGCAAATTGGAGATCACTGGAAAGACTTTGACATTTCTGCAAGTGTTCTCGAGGAGATTGAGGATGGTTTCCGTAATTTCGACTTTTCCAGTTCCATTTTTGTCCATTATTGCATGTGATAAACGTTGATGCTGAGTTGTGCAATCGTCGATCAAGCTTTATCAAATGGATTTATATTTAGCATTCATGAAGGGTGTCGCGTTGTTATACTGCGAGTCCGAATATAGCCAGGTGTGTTGCACCATTATATTGCATCAGCATGTTTCTGAAACAGTGATGGTGTTAAAACTTTAGCGTGCTGTTAAATGTTTAACACCCAGGTCGATGCTGTAATGTGACAGAAGTGAGTGAAGGCTGGCTGCCACCGGTCCATCACTGCTTGGCGGCCACCTAGTCATGCAGATGAGGACGCTGCCGTCACAGCCAGTCCGACAAGCGCCAGGAGGGACTGCCCCCGCCAGTCCCTCCGCGATCTGACCTGACCTGTGAGCAGCGAAACCGACGCTGCCACCAGACCACTTGACCGCTGTTGGCCCGAACTGACCTGACCTGACCCGTGTTCTGTGAATCTGATGGGAAAAAACACACATCTGTACATTGTGGATCCAGCTGACCTGGCCTGGCCTTTCCAAGGTCGCACCGTGTTGACCTGACCCGAGTGACCTGACCTGGCCTGGCCTGGCCTGGCCTGGCCTGGCCTGACCTGGCCTGGCCTGGCCTGACCTGACCTGACCTGGCCTGACCTGACCTGACCTGACCTGGCCTGACCTGACATGGCCTGACGTGACCCCTCTGTCTGTCTGCCGCAGAACGCCGTTTCACCCGTCTGGGCCACCCATCAACCGGAAAGCGTGTGGAGGACTGTGACCTGCGTCGAGCCAGCTCCCGCGGCCTCATACCAAAGGCCAAAATAAAAACCGTCAAGATGACATTCGTCATTGTGTTTGGTGAGTGATGTCGCTCAGTCACTGTTTGACAAACCGTGTTGATATTGTCAGTCAGACTTGAGAGATGGCGACTAAGGCGAAGAAATATGAGCCTCCTTCCCCAGTCACGGTGTAACTTGGTTCTGTTCACACTGCTCGAATCGTCATGTCAACCGTTTTTAGTTGGAAGAGTGAAGTGGATGGTAGCAGCCTGGAATACCAGAACAGAAATACTCTGAATACTTGGGAATACTAAGTGACATTGACAGCAATGTGCTTGTATCGTTGCGCTGATGACAATGCATACCATGCATAACTTAACCCGCGAGTTACTGGGGTATATTTCATAACGCGACTTACTGGGGGGGGGGGCTATTTCCCCCCCCCCTCTGATCTCCGGAACTACTGGACGGAATGTAAAAATTCAAACGGTATTCGATAGCCCTGGGAAATTTATCGAGGGTAACAATATATTGTTGACCTCAGGGTCACCGATGACGTCACAGGTCAGGTCAAGTACAAAATGTTTGACCGTGTCAAATGGTCTCGATGGATGGAATTGTCGCGCAAAATTGCGATATTAAACGCATAAGCTGTCGATAAATAGGTATGATTCGTGTGTCTGACACTTCTAAGTACCTTTCTAAGCTGTTTATGACCTTGGGTCAGGTCAAGGTCATCCGAGGTCACGAGGTCAAAGTGCAGATTAAGGTAATTAGGCGTTGTAACACATGTGTATGGGGTTGTTTTTCGTCCAGAACGCGAAAAATGACCTTAGCACATTGTTTGTTCCATATAAATAGAAGTAAAAAGCAAAAATGGAAATGCGTTTTTTATGCATAGTAATGCTGTGAGAAGTGGTCGATATTTGTCATTTAAAGGTCATAACTCGGTCATTTTTAAAGACATCGACTTTAAATTTGGTACACATATTCACCGCCTACGTCTCAATCACATATATTCCGGTTTTGGGATAATTCTGATTTTTCTTGAATATTTGGTAAAAACAAAACAAAATGTACTTGGATTTCTCAAAATTTTGAATTTCAAAGAAACTAAAAAATCCGAGATAGCAGTTTGATATCCCGGCTTATTGACAGTAATTTGATTTAAAACAATTCAGTTTATCTCAAATATCGTACCTTTGACAGCGTTTTCCGCAAACCATTATTTTGCAACAAAAACCGAAGAACATGACGTCACTCTAACGTCATTTCCGGTTGACCTATCATAGCCTCATATTTTTACGTTTACCAACATGTGTAGAATTGATGTGAGAGAAGGTACTACAAGTTTGGTGACGATACCGGTGTTCGTTTAGGAGTTATTGCAAAATAACGGGAGGGGGGGGGGCAAAAAATAGCCCCCCCAGTAACTCGCGGGTTAAAAAAGGAAAATTATCATTTTTTTTTAAAATGACAACATTTACGTGCTGATAAAAAATATATATCTTATAAAAAAAAATCGAGCCGTGGCTCGATTTTTTTTTAAAGTACGGCCTCAGAATCCGAAGCGGGAGATGTTTACCGTCGAAACAGCGCTTCGGAAATGCAACAGCAAATCCAAATAATATGCAGGTATTTTACACACTGCCCAAACATAACAAATTTCCAGTCCTGAGGCCATTCAAAAAAAAGTCGAGCCACAGCTCGATTTTTTAAAAATAAGAATGGCCGCAGATCTTTTAACAATTCAGTATATCTCTTTGCAAAAACCCTTATTCGATGCAGCATGTTTGTATTGCTTATTTTACATACTGTCATCGGCTATCTCATTTTCATCTTCTAAGCTCCCAATACGTTGCCCACTTGACAAGCCACTGAGCTTGGCAAGCACCTGAAGCCACAATTTTTTTTTTGTATTTTAAACAGCCAATGTATTTAAAATAGCACATTAAAAATTAGTTACACAAATGAGTTGATTAATTAATAATAAACTTAGTCGTTATGATCTGTAAGGTGCTGATCACACCACGTTTTACCATGCGTCGGCATTATATATTTGGCTTTGGCTAACCTATGTGATAGCACCAAGTGCAAAACTAGCGGTCCTGATTTCCAAAAAAGCAAAGCAATCGAATCCACCAAAAGACAAAACAACATTAGCGTTCATCCTGAAAGAAGTTTGTTTTTAAGTCATTGCTGTTGTCGTCGATAATGGCTTCTTCACGGGTGGAAGACTTCGGACGTTAAGAGTCGAAACCTGCTATTTCCACACGATTACACAGGTGCAGGTGTGGTCCAATTGTGAGAAAGTTTGGGTTGTTATTACCTCTTTTCAGCGTAGCCAATGTTTGTTGATATTCCTATAGTATGTCAGGGCTTGAGTTTAGAGGCGTAACGGTTAGCATGTTGGACCAAAAATGAGTTATCATTACACATACATGGTTTTTTAACAGTTTGCTCTGTTGTCGCTCAGAAACCGTTTGTCAACGTTCCGATTGATTGTGCATCTTAACGATATTAAAGGGTAGGTCTTAAAGGGTAGTTCTTAAAGGGTAGGCATTAACGGGTAGGTCTTAACGGGTAGGTCTTAAAGGGTAGGTATTAACGGGTAGGTCTTAAAGGGAAGGTCTTAACGGGTAGGTCTTAACGGGTAGGTCTTAAATGGTAGGTCTTAAATGGTAGGACATAACGAGTAGGTCTTAAAGGGTAGGTATTAACGGGTAGGTCTTAAAAGGTAGGTCTTAAAGGGTATCTCTTAAAGGGTAGGTCTTAACGGATAGGTCTTAAAGGATAGGTCTTAAAGGGTAGGTCTTAAAGGGTATATCTTAAAGGGTATATCTTAAAGGGTATATCTTAAAGGGTATATCTTAAAGGGTATATCTTAAAGGGTATATCTTAAAGGGTATATCTTAAAGGGTATATCTTAAAGGGTATATCTTAAAGGGTATATCTTAAAGGGTAGGTCTTAACGGGTAGGTCTTAAAGGGTAGGTCTTAAAGGGTAGGTCTTAAAGGGTAGGTCTTAAAGGGTAGGTCTTAAAGGGTAGGTCTTAAAGGGTAGGTCTTAAAGGGTAGGTCTTAAAGGGTAGGTCTTAAAGGGTAGGTCTTAAAGGGTAGGTCTTAAAGGGTAGGTCTTAAAGGGTAGGTCTTAAAGGGTAGGACTTAAATGGTAGGTCTTAAAGGTAGGTCTTAAAGGGTAGGTCTTAAAGGTCTTAAGTAAAGGTAGGTCTTAACGGGTCACATTGAAAGTTGTCTTGAAATTTTGCTATGCGGGGTATTTCGAGCTGAAAAAAACGAATATGGCATTTGTTTGGACGAGAGATGGATATCCGCCGAAAAATGGGCATATCTCTCTTTTCTCCTTCATGACCATACAAAACTTCATGACAATTATGACGTCATGCATATGGTAGCCTGGATATAAAAAACTATTGCACACAATAACGACGGACTTTTGGCATATATACGCAGGCGGCTTGTAACGTAAATAACCGTTGTGAGGACCCAAAACAGCGTCTTCTAAAAGGGGCCCACTAGTCCTGTGTCGAAATTACTTAGCGTAACGAGGTAATTCTTTCACCACAACCCGTTTTTCGATCTGCTCTACAAATCTGCTATCTCAGTCCAAAACCCCATTTTAAAGGTGAACTATTCCCTTTAAATGCATTTGTCCATTGAAATCCCCAATGGAGCAGATGTAATAGTCGTGCTTCAGGACAAAACAAAGAAGTAAATACATACTTCAGTGATCGTGTGTGAATCAATGTTATACCTTCTCCGTTGATCTTGTGGCTGCCTCTCATAACCAGAATTATACATCCTTATTTGCGCAAACAGGTCCATGTTTCAGGGAAGCTTTACATTAATTGAACATCAATAAATTTGATTCCGTTCCCTTGTGTATAAATGGAGACGTATCATCATACCTCTCGATCAGGTTGCCAGTTTTGGGCAACGGCGCCGTTTTGCAAGTATTTCACGTCTCTTGAGTTAAAGCAGTGGTAAACCGTGTGGCAACAGTCTGATTTCAGCGTCACGCTGTGGCCTGCCGGGTCCTATCGCGGGGCCGCTGTCCGCCCACCGGTCGGACCGCTGTTCTCAAGAACCGGCGCCCGCCTCATTTGTCTCCAATCGCTCCGACGTGACCGACTCGCCGACATCAGTGAATCGTGAACACGATCGCAATGCACGTGGCATCAATTTAAAGCCTTTGAACAGACAGATCTGGAAATTGCATCGATATAGCAGACCAGTGCCGTGTCTGTCGATTAATTAGCCAGCCGATAGTGTTTCCGTCTTCCTTAGCCAGATTTATTCCGAATTCACTTATTCTGACGTGGTCCGACCAAACGTGACACATGACGTGGTCCGACCAAGCGCCTACTCTCAATTTGACAGCATTATTGTTGGTGTTTGGGAAGAAGTTGATTTGACAAGACTGGCGTGACCTAATGGCCAGCATTAACCCGCGCCCCGCTGGGGAGGGGCAGCATCTCCCCTTTTCTCAATAACTCAAAAACTAAGGTAGATATCGACGTAAAACTTGCAGTGCCCTATGCTGCATCAATTCTACGACTTCTCACAAAATTTCAATTAAATTGGTAGCATTATCTCACTTTGGAAGATAATGACGTTTTAGTGACGTCATGTCATGCCATTTTTGGTGGAAAAACGATAAATGATTGCAAATTCGTACAAAATCGAGTTTTAAAGCAAATTGCAAATAAAAAACGTTAAAAGAAAGGAAGTGACATTCTCTTTAAAATGGCTATCTCGGATGTACGAAATTTTGAGTTTTGGACACCCAGAAATAAACAAAACTTTTTTGGGGGAAAAATTCCACAAAATCCAAATTTTCATAGATATTTAAAAACGGGATATATTGGAGAAAACAAGTATGGATGATGCCCAAACCAAATTTCAAAGCAATATCTTTATTTTTGACTGACTTATGGCTCCCTAAGTATGATAACTCATGACGTCATTTTGTTAAATTGCGCTTTTTGGCTTTTAGTAATCAGACACAAACCAATCAATGTCACCACTATATTTCTGAGACAAAACCGGGTTAGAAACATGCATTTTATATCTAGATGAATCAATTTCAAATTTTTACCTTATGTGACCTGACCTTGACCTGAGCTTCACATAAGGGGCATTATATGGGGTCAAGTTGTGAAAATGCTTACCACTATCGAATTATACGTGTAAAATAACCTATAGAACATGTGTCGCATGACTTTCGTAGACCTCTTGTCAATAGTAACGTGTTGTGACCTGACCTTCACCTTGCCCTTTGCTTACAAGCTCACTTTTGCTTATGCGGGAGATGTATTTCCTTAGAGAGCACTTTGTGCGATAATGGTCGCAATATACGGCTTTGAATGGAAAGTATAGCCCATCAACTCAAATACCTCGGGGTTGACTTTTTACCTGATTGTGACCTGACATATGACCTTATTTTGAATATGTCGCGTAAGCTTTAGATGCGCCTCCTTGAGAGCTTTGGATTGCCGCCTTGCGCGTCTAGCTGCGATTATTGGTTCGGAAGATAACGGGGGGGGGGACAGAATCTGCCCCCCCCCCCCCCCCCCCCCAGCGTGTTCGGCTGAATACCCCAGCGGGGCGCGGGTTAACGCTTCTAATGGGAAGGGTCAAATTGGCACATTGGTCATGTTCTCTGGATTGGCGCCTTTAGTTATCAACTGATTTTACATGTGATGATATCAACCTGTCTAAAGTTCATCGTCGTGTCGAATACTTCCAAGAAAACCAAGAAATGTTCCCGATAAATCGTTCCGATGAGAATGTGTTAAAGACCGTCAAGGTGCAATGCTGATGGTTTGCGGCCGTCTAAGTGGTCTGGCCGCTGCTTACGGCAACAGACTAGCCCTCGCACAGACGAGCGATGACATATACATACAATGCACGCACAATGGTTGTTGAACGGCTGTGGCATCTTTCCAACGATGTATGTACATACAGGGTGTCAACAAATTGATGAGCGGTTGTTGGTGCCCATGTTTCAACCGTCTCCCACGGACGGCGAACAAACGGGATTTTATCGAAGCCTGGCTGTGGGGAATATGCACAATTGCACATGTCGGGTGATCAACCGGGTTTAGGCCCAGAACAGCAAGAAGTTGCATTTCACCGAGACGGTCAAGTGGCCTCCTGAAAGTCCTCGTCTGCGGCATGACGAGTCACAGAGGCCTCCCTGACCTGCAAATCGTGTCCCGCGGCCGGCCAGCCACTGCCGACTACTATATCAAGGAAGTGCTGAAAATGGCCAGAACATCAGCGATGCTGAGAAGAAGGGGAATGGCCTGCCAACTGATGTCAAACTCCTGCCGGACATGTCTAGAACGTTTTTTGTAACATGACGGCGCACTAGTCCATCACGCCTAGAAGACCAATAACTGGTGTCGCAGTCACTTCACTTAGTCAGGCTTTTGCACAGAAGGGTCTAATCAGGCAATGCCCCTGACCTATCACCGATGGACAATCTGCGGGCAGTCGTCAAGAACGACCCCAACAAGATGACGCCCGCTACCTCAGAAAAGGCCCTGGTACAAAACCTCCAAACGGCATGGCGGATAATCAACGCACACACACTCAACAACCTGATGGGCGAGATGCCGGAGAGCATGCGGGAGTGTTTCCGAGTCTGTGGGGAAACGTGGGAAACAGATCATGAATCACCCTTATCTTGCTTGTTTTATTTAACGAGAAACAACTGCTCATTAATTTTGGGGACACCCTGTATACATGAGTCCAATAAATAACGCGGATGGCTTTTCTTATCGTTGCTCATGCAGGTACGCTCTGCTCCCCCACGGTGCTCGTACTTCCTAGATGTCCTCAAGGGCGAGTGTTAAACTTGACTGGATCTTCTCTGACCTTAACTCATGGCATGATGTTAATGTCACCTCATCTAACATGGGATAGTCTGGTCTGACTTGACAAGGCTATGAACTATCCTGGTCTCATTTACTATAATCTGAGTTTCGCTGTTCGAATCTGACCCAACTGTCCCACGTGTCGACAGTGTTTATCATGTGTTGGAGCCCATACATCGTGTTCGACCTGCTCCAAGTATTCGATCATCTGCCGCGAACACAGACCATGATCGCCGTGGCCACTTTCATCCAGAGCCTGGCGCCGCTCAACTCGGCTGCCAACCCCATCATCTACATCATCTTTTCCAACAACGTCTGCAGGAATCTCAGGTGGGTAGTGGCATGACAGTTCAAGGAACGTCCCGCGGCAGAATCATGCAGCCCGAGCGGCGTGCGCGCAAAGGCGTGCGGCCGAATACATGAATGGATGAATGAATGAATGCAGGAACACTTTGTTCACTCAGCGTAAAGGAAGTCCAATGCTTTTCAGTTATGCTGAATCGTATACAGCGTATGTCTCCGGAAATACATGAGCTATGTGTTACCAGGTGTAATGTTAATTCACACGTTTGCTTGCGTGTGAACAGTTCCTCTTTGCTCGGCAGAATCATTTATTTGGCTGGAATATCCTTAGGATTGAGATATTCGTGATTTTAGCTATGCCAGAACATTCCTGGATTCACACCGGAGGCGATTATTGGTTGCCGCATGTGTATGCGTGGCAAAAGCTTGCACGCATACGCATGCGGCAATCAGCATGCTGATTGAATTTGCACAGATGTTCGATCATCAATTACGCACACTTTGTGAATTGTTTTACCTCGGGTCATCTCAGGTCAGATTACCAGGTCACGTGAAGTGACCCCACCTCCAAACTGTTTGTGACCGCGCCGAAGCCACAGGGTTTGACCGAATGATTTGAAACTCACATAAGTTAATCAGGACATAAGTACCTACAATTCGTTTATCTCGGATTTTGTATATCCGTGACCTAAGGTCAGGTCAATTTCGTATCCTCCCCATTATGCCAAGGGGAAAATATACAAATGCTTCCTATTCAGAGGATATGTATCAGATTAGGCCAATTCTTTCAGGATCATGTTATCTTAACTCATTCTTGATGACTCAGGTACAATTGTTGCTCAGTGACCTCTGGAAGGTCAGCTGAGGTCATCTGAGGTCACCAGCACTTTGTTGCCAATAACTATTGATATAATTCAGATAGAGACGTGCGACGGACACCACTGTGTTAATCTCGTAGAAACGCGTTTCCCCATGTTCTACATGACCAACATGGGTCACCAAATGACCTTGACCTGAGGTCAAATTTTCAACTTGATCCCATTCTAGTCATCGGGAATACGGTTCGAAGCACCTCGACAAAAAAAACATGGTGACGTTCAAATTACTGTCTTATCTTTATTAGATGAGAAGTTATTCACGAAAAACATTTTGAAAGAAAATGCCTGCGTGACCTTTGGTGACCTTTGGAGCCTAAACCACTGACCTGAGCTAAAGTTGAAGACTTCCTAACAATTGCATTTGTCAAGAGTTTTCAATTGCCTTTTCGTTTGTTCCTATAGGCATCATATTTCCCGAGCTATTTGGGGGTTTCTGGAACAAAGTCCTAAACTTGGAAAATTTGACTTCGATGACCTCTGGTGACCTCAATATTGACCTGAGCGAAAAATGAACAAAGTGACTATGAATTCTCTTGTCGAGAGCTTTCCAGCATTTTTTTGCATCTTTCTAGCCGTTTTAGTTTTAGAATAAGTGGGGGTCATTTTGACACCACCTCCCCTCACCAGGGCGATAAGTTCTCTCAGAGCCACTCAAGGGAGCGGGTTAAACACGATTAGCCGGTGTGCTATATCACATGACAGCTTCCTGAGGCAAGCAGTAACGGCGCAAGCGAGACAGTTAGATTATGTGATAGAATGCGTCGGGTGTTGTTGATAGCAGTTCCCAAGAAGACAGCGCTACTTAACCCGGCCTTGGCTCTAGAGTCTCAGCAGAACGCCATTGGCTGGGGGGGGGGGGCGTTTTTCGCCACCTGGTTATTTCCCGAACCAATAACTGCAGCGAGACGCGCATGGCGGCGATAGAAAACTCTCAATGAGACGCATCAAAAGCATACACGAAAAAGTCAAAATAAGGTCATATGTCAGGTCACGGTCAGGTCAAAGGTATAAATTGAGATATTTGAGTTTTTGGGCCATACTTTCCATCCAAAGCCTTAGATTGCGACTATTATCGCACACAGTGCTCTTTAAGGTATAATACATATCCCGCATAAGCAAAAGCGAAATTGTAAGCAAAGGTCAAGGTCAAGGTCAGGTCACAAAATGTCACAGTTCTACGAAAGCCATGCGACACATGATGTATGAGTTATTGTACACGTATAATTCGAGAGTAGCAGTCACTTTCACAACCTGACACGATACAAGGTCAAGGTCAGGTCACATAAGCTCAAACTTTGAAATTGATAAATCTAAATAGAAAAGGCATGTGTCTAGACCAGTTTTGTCTCCTAAATACAGTGCTGGTATTTATTTGTTTGTATCTGGTCACTAAAGGCCAAAAACGCAGTTTCAAAATATGACGTCCTGAGTTACTCATACTTAAGGAGCGATAAGTCAGTCCAAAATAAAGATATTGCTTTTAAATTTGGTTTGGGTATTGTCCATATGTGGTTGTTCAACATATCTTCCGGTTTGCTGAAAATGTTTGAAAATGTTGATTTTGAGGGCATTTCTGAAATCAAATCGTGTTTTTTTGTGTCAAAAACCAAAAGTTTCAAAAAGCCGGGATCACCATTTTGTAGGCCCTGCAATGTGCTATCGTTCGGTGTTGTGATATTGCATTTGGCTTCAAATATGGCATTTGTAAGGCCTGCTAAAATTTAGCTGATTTTTGTGTCAAACTCGTGTGTAGTGACGTCCCTAAATTCGTTATATTTCGAGAAAGAAAAAAATAGACGAAATTCCTTCCTTTTCACACAGAAGATGTATACTTGATGTGGGAGAAGGTACCTGAAGTTTCACACCGATAGCGCTATTAGTTTTTGAGCTATTGCAAAAGTTCGTCATGGGAGGGGGGGGGGCGAAAAACGCCTCCCCCAGCCAATGGCAGGTCAACAGTCTTGGCCCTAAAACAAGGATTTCGTTGCGCGCTCCCAACTTTTGGTATGTGAAATCCAGTAAGGCTTTCAATTGTTACTTTCCTCACGATAGATACAACTGGAACATTGCTTAGATGGCTCAGACTGCATTTGCACCTTTCCCGGTAAACAATGGTTTCAATCGCGCTCACAAATCAGCAATCACTGTAGAACTTACAA
Organism: Chirona hameri; assembly: GCA_036785665.1. Taxonomy (NCBI): domain Eukaryota; kingdom Metazoa; phylum Arthropoda; class Thecostraca; order Balanomorpha; family Balanidae; genus Chirona; species Chirona hameri. The sequence goes on along the minus strand of JAXIVJ010001854.1, from coordinate 1,830 downwards.
TACAAGCTGCCCAAGCTTCCCACGCGACATGGGCGCGTTTTAATTCATACTTTTGAATTAACACCTGTCAACTTTTTCACGCGCGCCGCCTACGGTTGTTACAGCATCGTTTACCACATGCGTAACCAGTCTGGCATGCATAGGCATGCGGTAAGCCAGGGATGTAGGAACGTCACGAAAAGTTTGGGGGGGGGGGGGAGGGGGGAGTGAAACTTTTATCTCGTCGTGAGAGAACCCCAACCCCTATGCACGATTCATTTGCATATTTAGGCTCTTCTCATCTTGGCGAACCTTTTGCCATGAAATATTTTCATCACCAAGCAAAAGAAAAGGTTTTAGCTGACAAAAATGACGAAAGTGTGGGGGGCATGGCCCCCTGTTCCTACGCCTATTCGGCAAACAATAACCGCAGCCGGCTTTGGCCCAGTTTTAAACTATGAACAAACTATTATATATGCTTGCGTTCTTTACTCAACATCAAATGGCGATAACTGTCCGAGATTCTGCAATATTTAACCACAATAACATTAAAATGCATCTTAGGCATTCGCACGTGTACTTTCGTACATGAACCCAGTAACACTCAACTATAATTTGGTCCAGACTAACTGCAGGCAATAAAGAACAGTTCAAGTAAGTTTTTCTAGCTTATGCCAAAACATAATTCAATGATCTTATTTAAAGGCGATGATTTGCAGGATGCGCATTTCCAATGCTAATGCGCGCTTGTTACCCATTAAACTCCATTCAACGTCGGCTTTGCAGTCGTTTGGTAAAAATGGCGCGTCACTCGGGTGGATTGGATGCAGTGGTCAGAGGCGCCAGTCCGCCAGTGAGGAGGGTCAGAGGCGCCAGTCCGCCAGTGAGGAGGGTCGGAGGCGCCAGTCCGACGGCTACGTGTACTCGAATAGATCCAGCGAAACTAGTCTAAACGGTCAGAGACTGGCGTAGTACAGGTCAGTGGCGTTTGTAGGTCGGCCGTTTTTTACCAGTTACTTAAGGTGATGCAAACCCGAAATACATATAATTGCTTACCAATAGCGGTCTTCCGAAGACAGCATTTTTGGCCATCTTCAAAATAAATCAAAAGCAATGTTTGATCTCAAATGCATTTTCATGACCACGTAGGGAACAGATTGCTGATTTTGCTGGTTTGAGGTCAATATCAATTAATAAAAAAAAATACAACCTTTCATTGGCCGAAGCTCAACATTAAGAAATAACGAAATTGAAAAACATGCTCAACATCAACACGGCTCAACATAATTCGTTAACATTAAATTTACCACATCAATCTGCAGACTGAAATGACAAAACAACCAGCAAAATTAGGTATGATTTGACAATGCAATCAATCTAAACGATGGCATAACAGCCATTATGTATATGGTAAATGTAGCGACGATGTTGTTCGTGACTCTAGTCAGATTTTGAAGTACCTATGCTTTTAAACCCGTACCTTTATATATATATATATATATATATATATATATATATATATATATATATATATATATATATATATATATATATATATATATATATATATATATATATATATATATATATATATATATATATATATATATATATATATATATATATATATATATATATATATATATATATATATATATATATATATATATATATATATATATATATATATATATATATATATATATATATATATATATATATATATATATATATATATATATATATATATATATATATATATATATATATATATATATATATATATATATATATATATATATATATATAATATATATATATATATATATATATATATATATATATATATAT
>JAXIVJ010001853.1:57500-124624 GCA_036785665.1 Chirona hameri | reverse complement strand
CAGCGTGGTCCGCCGCTACCCAGCCGGCACTGGCACTGGTACGAGTCGCCGTCCGGCCGGCACACGCCGCCTTCGTGACACGGCCGGGTCACGCAGGGGTGCGCGCAGTTGGCCACGTTGTAGCCAGACAGAGCCGCCGCCAGCATGTGGATAGGCTTCTCGTTGATAACCAGCTGTGGGGGATAAAAGGGGGTCAAGTCAGGTCAAGTCAGGTCAAGTCAGGTCAAGTCAGGTCAAGTCAGGTCAAGTCAGGTCAAGTCAGGTCAAGTGAGGTCAAGTCAGGTCAAGTCAGGTCAAGTCAGGTATTCGCCCGTTCTGCCCATATAACACTTAAGGCCAGGCCATATAAGATCAGACTGAGCATGTTCGGGTTCGGTGAGGTCAAGCCAGGTCGGAACGGATTAAGTCACGTCGGGAGGGTTGGTGGTCCAGTTTATGAAATAGGTCTGGTCACTAGCAAGTGGCAATATTGACCGACACCTGGCGATTACAGTGGGAACTTTGCAATCAAATTCACGATAATAGCTGACGAACGATTGAACATATTTATCGATGCAGTATTGCAGTATCCAAGTTTCAAATAAGCATCAACAATCAAACTCACAAGTCTCATTGCCTTAATATATTTTCCATTTAAAGTTTAGCTCTTGCTCATCTCATCAATACCTTCTTACTGCAACTTCCAGCTCCGGAGCCTTCCGACTCTGTATTTCCTACGAAGTAATTCCCTCGAGCACTAAGTATGCAACCGTGTCGCTCTGTGCTATCTGCAAACAGCAGCGGACCCATTCCTCCCTCAAATAGACCGTGCCCCTGTTCCTCGTGACCCAGTCTTTGTCTGGTCCCGGACCTCACTGGATGACCTCACCTGCTCAGTATTCCATCCTCCTGCCATCTGACCCTGGGGATCCCGGCGGTGTCACATCTGACCCTGGGGACCCCGGCGGTGTCACATCTGACCCTGGGGACCCCGGCGGTGTTACATCTTATTCGAGGGACCCGCCAGTGTAACACACCTTCTGAATGCAGCCCTGGAAGCCGTCCTTGAGGAAGAGGGCGCTTGAGACGGCGTCGTAGTTGGCCACGCCGCCCAGGAAGAGGTTCTGCGGCAGGGTCAGCTGGGTGAAGGCGCCGCTGCTGCGCCCGATGACCGCCGGCTGCGAGTCGACTTCGAGCACCGCCTCCCGACCGGTGCGGCTAACCCGCACCTGGTGCCATCGGTGCAGCTCCACCGGTAGCGTCGTCCTGCAGGGACGGACACACACACACACACACACACACACACACACACACACACACACACACACACACACACACACACACACACACACACACACACACACACACACACACATAGGTCATGCATAGGTTAAATACAGGTCACACACAGGTCACACACACACACACACATATTACAGAGGTAACACTGAGGTCACATACAGAGATTACAGATGTAACGCTCAGAGGTCAGAGGTCACATTCAGAGGTCACATTCAGAGGTCATACTTGGGGGTCCATTACAGATATGATAAAGGTCACACATAGATAGGAGACATACACAGGGAGTCACACATAGGAGTCACACTCGGAGGTGAGAGGAGACAAGGTTCGCACAAAAAGGTCACATCACAGACTGGCGGCATACTGCTACAAACACACACACACACACACACACACACACACACACACACACACACACACACACACACACACACACACCGGTCACATACAACCCCATATGAAGAGGCACCTGAGGTCTTCAAAGATCCCAGTCCGGTACCGGAGACCCATATGTCGCATAAGGGGTCATTGAAGAGGCCGTGGCCGGGGGCGTCTCAGGTCCGGCGCCACTCACCGGACAAAGGTGACGCCTGTTCCCAGGTCGAAGGCGAATTCCACATGTCCATCTCGCATGCTGACGGCCATGAACTCGCCCTGGCCGTTGTCGTGCAGGCCGTTATAGAGGATGATGCCGTCCGGCGTGGTCGGCTTGGCCGTCACCTCCAGCGAGAGGTAGGAGAGCGCCGAGGTGCCCAGGCCCGTGTACTTGAGGTGCGATGAACCGTTAAAGAACGGCACCTGCGGCAGAGTGATGTCAATATACCGGGAGTCGAGGTCGATCTCAGGCTCCGGTAAATTGCCGACGATACCTCCAGTGTGCAGAAATAAGTACGTCGGTCGTTCGGCTATTGCTCTAGCTTAATTGCTGTCGATATTAGGAAGTGACGTCATTACTCTGGCAGTGCATTCATTCGGCGGTCTTTATAGCTTTAAACCTACCGATGAAATGAGATGGAATAGGTACAAATGTTTCCACATAACAGCTTTCTTGATGAATGGTTTGGTTATGATTAAGGCAGACACAGGGGCGCAGGAACTATGTTCAAGTTGGGGGGGAGAAGGCATTCTGAAGTCGATTATTGCCATGCAACGCCCATAGGCGTAATGTTAAAATCCCAAATGTGTGTGGGGGGGGGGGGGCTGTTCTGCCCCCTGTTCCTACGCCTATGGGTAGACATCATCATGGGTGTTTCGTCATCGAGCCTTCAAAATAAATCCTTACGAGTATGTATAGCAGTATGCTATTAAGACAAGCGCAAATTATATCCCATGTATGTTAAAGGGAGTGTGTCTACTCACATCGCTTATTTGGGGTTATTGACACTGGGCTATATAACGCAATTTTCTCAATCGAACCATGCCTTTCATTTTTCCAGATTCACACTAGTTGCCAGGCGCGGATCCAGTATTTCGGTCAGGGGGGGGGGGTGCCATACAAAAAGTTGCGCCCTACGGGCGCACTTGACGGGCGATACATGGGCGCGACCCGGCTCAGGGAGGGGGAAGGGGGCAAGCGCTCCCCCCCCCCCCCACCAGATTGCGCCTGGTTGCTGAGATATTCTAAAGACCCCAGGAACTGGCTGGTAGCAAGAAGTTATCGGTTAGACCCCAGAGGGATTACCACTACTAGAAGCATTGCTAATATCGAAATATCGATACAAATTTGCTAGCATATCGTTAGCGCCGACCAATAGCATTTCGACAAAGCAGCTCGTGAGCGCTGATAGCAGCTGTCGAACAGAGCCTCGACGGCCATTTTGCTTTTCGACGGTTTGTTAACATTGTTCGTATGGATTGTTTATTGTCTTAGGTGCGCCGTTTTACATAACATCCTACATCGCCGTTTTACATTCCCTCTGATTAAAGTGGCGATCGTTTTATCGATATCGAAACAAAAAATAACCAAAAAGAATATAAGTGAAAATTAAATTCCAGATGTGAATGTTATCGTATCAAACAATCAAATAAATAGCTGTTTACCGTAGGAAAAATATTTTTGATTCAAAATTTCAATGCAACGCCCATAGGCGTAATGTTAAAATCCCAAATGTGTGTGGGGGGGGGGGGGGCTGTTCTGCCCCCTGTTCCTACGCCTATGGGTAGACATCATCATGGGTGTTTCGTCATCGAGCCTTCAAAATAAATCCTTACGAGTATGTATAGCGGTATGCTATTAAGACAAGCGCAAATTATATCCCATGTATGTTAAAGGGAGTGTGTCTACTCACATCGCTTATTTGGGGTTATTGACACTGGGCTATATAACGCAATTTTCTCAATCGAACCATGCCTTTCATTTTTCCAGATTCACACTAGTTGCCAGGCGCGGATCCAGTATTTCGGTCAGGGGGGGAGGGGGGGGGGGGGGGGGGGGTGCCATACAAAAAGTTCCCAAAACAGTAGACACACTCCCTTAAATATTATTTTCTACACGTAACTGTAATGATATTCGGTACAACCGAGCGCAATCACCGATACCAAATGAACGTTAGGTGCTGTCCGGGCAACTAACCTTTTATAGCAAGTTAGCACTCCTCTTGGGTCTCGAGAGTCTTCCATGAAGCCCCGAGACATTTAACAAATGGTCCGGTCATTATATCCAGATCATCCTTAATTGGGAAATAATGCCGCGAAGCTGACTTCTGCTGAAGTTGGCAGAGAGTTAAATCGGTAGCTAAGCTTGACAATGAGCGTCGTGGAGAACTCCGGAGGAGCTCGATTGTCAAACTGCCAAACAAACTGCCGTAACTCAATAAACCAGCTGAAACTCGGACGGTTTGATCGTCACCTATACTGGCTTACCAAACGCCCCCCCCCCCCCAACTGATTACCCCCCCCCCCCCCAACTGATTACCAATCCAATGTGCCAACATGACATGTGCCTGGATCCCGGGATCCAGCTGAGATCCGGATCTCTGTGGCTTGTGTCCCGTGATCCACATGGGACACCAGATCCAGGTACACAAAATAAGCCGAGGGATCCACCAAGATCCCATATCCTGATATATTTTATGCCGTGTGATCTACAATTTACGCCGAGGGATCCAGGAGGATCCCAGATCTTCATGCATTTTACGCAGATGGATCCACTGGGATCCCAGATCCAACTTGGGGATCCAGGCACAAGTCTGGTGCCAACATTACATAGCGAGAACATCCATTCCACCATCCCAACCACATCCATAACCGGGTTTACAGCTTCAGAGCTGCATTTGGATATTCGTTATTCGTCGAAGATTGCCCTGCATCGACTGAAGGGCAATCATGTTGCAATGCAATCACAAAGCAATCACCGTAGTCTGCAATAGAACAACTTTGTTAGGAGCTGTTTTCTGTTATATAGGACCAGAGAAAGACGAATTTCTTGACACTGCTAAATACCTTGGGAAATACAGTAAATGGATATTTATAATTGGGTTTTCCGGTATAATTAAAAACTTAAAACAACACGAATTTGAATGAAACAATACGAGTAAATTACCCAATAAAAGTTGTTTTTATACGTCCTTTGTTTTCTTTCGAATAGTTAACAATTGTGTGTGGAGGAATGAAATTTAGGCCACCAGAACATTAAGACATTTGTTTATACAAAGTTTCCGATCCAGTCCGACCCCACATAGACAGAGCTGAAATCGGGCGCGGCAGTGGGGCGACGATCGTCAGTTTTGGCACGTTCGTCCACTTGTGACGCCGCAGTGGTTCCGGCGGCAGCTGCCGCGGGATCAGCTGCCTAAGCCGCGGGACTGCCGGCGACAGGCAGTACCCATTCCACCATTCCAGATGCAGAATGGTCGCTCCCCATATACACGCCTCACGACCGGCAGAACAGCAGCTGATAGCGGGGTTAGTGGGGCAACCAATACCTCTAGCATAACACTGCTTTTCCTTCTGACCCCCTCCCGGATTTGCTCAATAACTTGAACACTATGATAGATATAATCGTGAAACTTTCAGTACCCAATGCTGCATCAAATATACGTCATATCTCAAAATTGTATTGAAATTAGTGCGGTAGTTATGAGGTAATCACGTTTTAGTGATGTCATGTCATGCCATTTTTGGTGGGAAAACGATACAGGTTTGAACAATCATAAAAAATCGAGTTTTGAAGCAATTGCAAATACAAAGCGTCAAAATCAATGCACTCATTTCTCTCACTCATTCTCACTCATTCTCACTCATTCGACTAGGAGGCAACAGACGGGCTACATCTCCATGCATTATCTTCAAAATGTCTGCCTCGAATTTTCTAAATGTTGAGTTTTTGACCTCCAAAATAGCAACAACAAAAAAACGTAAAATTTCCACGAAATCAAAATTGTCAAATATATTAAAAAGCGGAATATATATTGGAAAGGCGAAATCCACACCAAATTTCAAAGCAATACCTTTATTTTTGACTGAATTATGGCTCCCTTAGTATGGGTAACTCATGACGACATTTTTTAATATCATTTTATGGCTTTTCTGACCAGATACAGACAAATCAATGCCACCACTGTATTTATGAGACAAAGCTGGTCTAGAAACATGCCCTTTTTATTTATATTATTCAATTTAATATTTTGACTTTATGCGACCTGACCTTGACCTGAACTTCAGCTAAGGGCCATTATATGGGGTCAGGGTGTGACAATGGCTACTACTATCGAATTTTACGTGTAAAATAACCCATAAACATGTGTCGCATGACTTTCGTAGACTTCTTGCCAATAGTGACCTTTTTTGACCTGGCCTTGACCATTGACCTTTGATTACAATATCAATTTCGCTTATGCGTATTATATCTCTGAGAGCACTTTGTGCCACAATAGTCGCAATATAAGGCTTTAAATGGAAAGTATGGCCCATCAACCCAAATACCTCGATTTTGACCTTTCACCTGACTGTGACCTGACATGTGACCTTATTTGAAGAAAAAAATCGCGTATGCTTTAGATGCGCCTCATTAATAGCTTTCGATTGCCGTCTTGTGTGTCTCGCTGCGGTTATTGGTTCAGAAGATAACGATGGGCCGAATATGCCCCCCAGTGCGCTGGGGGTTAACGACGCGCTCTACCCCCCCCCCCCCCCTGGTCAATAACTTTTCACTGACGGCTGATGGTCTGTTGCTCCCCCCCCCCCTGGTCAACAACTTTTCGCTGACGGCTGACGGCCCGCTACTCCCCCCCCCTCCCCCGCTCAACAACTTTTTGAAAATACGCCACTGGATTTGCCCCCCCCCCAAAAAAAAATAAACACGGTTAGATCCGCCCCTGGTTCCTTCTACCTGTCACAACATCTAATGGGGAAATGGGTATTTAATAATTGTATGTAGAACACATGTAATTAATGAATCAGTAAGTATAGCGGTAGATAAGGAACTAAGTCGATGCATTTTTGCCTCAGCTGGTTTTGGACTTTGGAGTAATAACTATGCCGCACGAATCAACAGAAGCTGCTTGAGAGAAGGGGATGAAGAAAATGGTCCCTGAAAGATTGCAGTTGATATTGCTACAATTTGTCATCAACAAAGCTCAATTAATTTCAACTTGCGCTGAAATTAAATGCCGTCGATGTAGTAAGGGATTTACGAGGGGTTTATTCAAATTTGCGGAGTGAAACAGTTAAGCTTCATTCGACTAGGAGGCAACAGACGGGCTACATCTCCATGTCAGCATTCCAATGAAAATGGCGTTCAAGAGATGATACATATGAAGTTTTCATACACATTTTCTGAACAGTATAATTGCGCTAAATATTTTGTGGAGAATATCCCGCTTAAAGGGAATAGTGAACATTTAACATTAGTTTTTTAACTGAGATAGCCAGATATTGCCAGGTAGTACTGATAAATCTCCAAATCTGATTTCTTCCTTCCAAAACGACCTAGTTGCTGAGTTTCAACGCAAAAACCGTTTGACCTATTGGGAGCTATTTTAAAGAGACAAATCTCGTCACGTTTCGCATACAGCATTAGTATTTCTACCGCACTTCGTTTTCGTTTTCGCTATTTGAACCGACAGCACTGAACTCTATAATAGCCGACCACCACTGAAACGCATCATGTGTTTTGTAACAGAATTGAAAGGAAGGCTCGTTCCTCGTCTGGTGTAGCCATTGGTTCAAAATCCGTTTCACGAAGATGATTCGTCTAGATTGCGCTGTCGCCGCTGTTGTGGTCCAAGGCAAACACGACAAATCTGAAACACCATGTGACTAGGTTTTAAGTACATAATTTCATCAATTTTGAACCGATTTCCAATTGAAAATTACCAAAAGATCCTTCGTGACAATACGCATGTTTTGATGGGTAGCTGGCTGCGGTGTCTACAATATGTCGATTGACGTTTGACAATGTTTGTTTTGGGTTGGTTGACGGTGCCTCCTCGCGATAAGTTCATGATGATCTATAGATATTATTGGCCAGAACTTTCTCAATTTCCATTGGATTTCCAATTGAAAATAATTCCGACACTCCTCTTGACAAGGCACATCTTTTGATGGGTGGTTCGTGCCTGTAACTGCAATGTTCGCTGCAGTAGAAGTACATCCACACATTTATTTACAAAACACAATTATGGGTATAGCAAATATATTTATGCACATGCACATTTATGGGTGTTACTTCAGGTTCACGCAACGCCACTTCAACTCCACTCATGCAACGCCATAGTACAAACATTCACATTTCACGCATGTAAAAATACGAATATTTTGTTCTTCAAATTATCACAAATTGCCCAGCGAACGAGTTTGTTACTTGCTGTAGTAGTTATTTACATAAATCTGATTCAATAATATAATTTTGCCTGTAGGACGTCACAACTCTTTTTGGTGACGCAAGATTGTTGTGACGTCACACGTAGTAATATTAATATTTTCAAATTATGACAAATTGGTACTTTTGTCGCAAAAACGAATGCCAGAACCGTAGTCAGGACACTCTTTTCCATCATTCCAGATACTTTTCCTAAGGTGCACTATTCCCTTTAAAGGGAAATATTCTCCTCTTCATTTATTTATCTGAATTTTTCTGTGACACATGTATGGTATCAAATTGATCGTGCCTCAATTTAAAAGTGAAATAACACATTTTTATCAATACAAAATTGGGAAATTAAAAAAATATGTACTTACATATGGTGACGAACAGTACAATCCATCACTATCTCTGGTTTGAATGTTGACTTGTAAACAAGTCATAGGGCCAGAAATAAAGTAAGTGCGCCAAGAAGCGTGGAAACATCCCTGATTGGTCAATGAAACAAATCGCCGACACTAAATTGGTCGCCGTTGGATGCATAAGTGAACTTTCGATTTCATTGCCAGTTTTTCCATTGCTTGTTGATTTTTGTTTTTGTTGAAAAAATATTATTTTTCATGATAAGCTAAAGCATAGTGTTATATACAGCCAGGACAAAACTATACAAAACTCCTAATGTTCAAAATAAATTAACTAATTTGCAAAAATTGAGGGTCGCAACCACTAACTAGGCCGCCGCTGGGTGCATAAGTTAACTGCTAATTTTGTTACCTTTTTATTCAATGTTAATGGCTTTTTAAGGATAGAAGGGGACATAATCACAATAGACAGAGTGCAAGACATATTTTTCATACAATTTTGTCAAAAAGCATTACGAGAGATGCCCCGAATTCGAAATTCGTTACCAAGTACTTGAGAGTACCGACCATTATAAGCGTGGATCGCTTATCAACTTTAACTTGAAATATCTTGCGGTAGGAATGTTTATATGCAAAATGTGATGAATTTACAATATCTTTTGGTCTCGTCTGCTGATTTCAAGCAATAACTCCATTTTTGTGTGGAAAAAGGGTGAATATTTCCCTTTAAAGGTAAACAATGACCTTTTCCCACAAAAAGATAAATATTACTTGAAATCGACAGACGAGACCAAAATATATTGTAAATTCATCACATTTTGCATACAACTTTCCTACCGAATGATATTTCAAGTTATAGTGATAAGTGTTCCACACTTTTAACGACTGGTACTTGCAAGTACTTTTGGTCCTCATCAAACTGCGGGCTTTTCCCGTATTGCTTTTTTACGCAATGGAGTAGAAAATATATTTTGCGTTCTGCTTGCTGTGATTATATGCCCGACGATCCCCTACAATTAACAGCCATTAAATAAAAAGGTTAATTCAAATATATAAAAATAAATAAAAAGGTAAATTAGCAGTTACTGATGCATATAACGGCGGTCTAGTTAGTGGTTGCGACCCTCATTGTTTGACAATTGCTTCATTTATTTTCAACATTAGGAGTTTTGTATAGTTTTGTCTCTGGCTGTATATAACACTATGCTTTATTATGCGCAGTGGAGGGGGAGGGGGCACTTTTGTGCCCCCACCCCACATGTTTTTCGTGAATAGCTCAAAAACGAAGCGGAGAAGGGCGGTGGTTTTTGGCGACATTAAAGCCAACTCAATAGCAGATCGGTTGACGCAAAAAGAAAGAAAATCGGTCGGTAAATTTTTGAGTTATATGGATTTGACATCCAAGATGACGCCCAGAATCGAGGTCGGCGAAGAGATATCTTCGGAACCAACAGTCGGATCGGGATGATTCAAACGCCATTCGGTAGCCAATGTCAATGTTCATCCCCGGACAAAACTTTGGACGCATTGCTGGTGACCTGTGACGTAACAGAGGTAAAATTCCCAAAATAGTGACATTTGGCCAGATTTGACCTTCGTGACCTCGTTTGACCTTGAAGTATTGACCGAATATCACGCAATTTTCAGAAAATGCAGAGCATCATAGCACCTACCTACCCTGTAAGTTTGATTGCTCTAGCTCTCATGCTTTCGGAGATCTTAGGGGGGGGGGGGCACTAAAGTGCCCCCCTCTCCAGTGCGCGTGCTATATTATCATGCAAAATATATATTTTTTCCCAAAAAAAATTACAAACAATAAACAAAACTGCCAATGAAATCGGAAGCTTATCGATGCAAATCGACGGCGACCTATTTAGTGTCGGCGATTTGTTTAGAGATAATTCAACAACGTTGAACAGATTGATACAAAAGCGCCAGATGTGTCGCTTTCCAATAGTGGAGGGAAAATACCGATCATGAACTCTTTAAGAAGTATATGTACTTGCTTTTTAATTTTTCCAAACTTCCAACGTTGAATAGGGGAATCATTTTATTTCATTCTTAAATTTAGATCACATCATTTTAATACCATAACGGTAGCCAAATAAATTGTTGCTAACAAAATCAAAAGGTCATTATTTCATTTTAACGTTTCACCCACATGCGGTAATAGTTAGATATTTCTGATATGTTGACAGTCTCATTGACAAGACCAGGCTTAAGACCAGTACCTAACTGAAGACAAAAGAACAGAGCTCTCTAGGGCTCTTATACATAAATGGAGGACCAGGATCTTGCCAGCTACACTATGCAAAACAGCGCCTCATATGCTGATATTGACTTGATTGTTAACTTTCAATGGTCAACATTCCACTTAACTTCCATGAAAATAAAACAGAAGAGCCATCTTCGAGAAAATATATTGATATAGAGTGAAATTAATACATATATGTATGCAATTAATTTAAGGACTTTGTCCGCCCCGATAGTCAGGATTTCGAACTGCTCTTTTTTTGTAATCCGTTTGCCGCTTCAAAAGTGGCGGTGTCTCACTCAACATAGAACAACATACGCCTGACTACAGCACAACCTCAAACAAACACAGGCATCGTGCGCAGCATTCCTCCATCCAGTCGTATCCTGTAAAATGGTCAGAGCACGCTAACATTTTTCCAGACAACTTAACGTATAACGTAACGTAATGTATGGCTTCTCTAGCGAGATTAATATCTCTCCAAGGACCCGTATCAGTAACGAGAGTAACGTTTCTGTCAACTCAATATTTCAACCTGTAATCATATTTCGTGTTGTTGCTCTCTTCGGAACAAAAAACACACTGTTCCGAACAACCAACGAACTTAAATTAGTTCTCCAAAACTGCTACCTCACCGAGCCGTCGCAATATAAAACGAAAACATAAGCCGCCGCACAAAGATGACGTTCTTGAGAGTGAAGCGAAGTGAGAATCGCCTTCACAACACACCAGAAGGACCAAAGTCACTGGCTACCTCATAACAACCCCTGTCCGGCCCGGCCTGGCCACCTCACAGCATTCAAGCCCGACCTGACCATCTCTACAACGGCCACCTAAAACACACACCCTGTCCCAAGGGCGGATCCAGGGGGAGGAGAGGGGGGGGGGGCAACGGGGCCATGCCCCCCCCCAAGACTGTTCAAGGGGAGCCAACCTATGTTTCCCCCCAAAGACATGAAGCATAATACATGCTATATTTGCGTTTTTAAAACGGTACTGTACAAAATTGGCCAAATTTGGGCAATTTTGGCCAAATTTGGTGGCGCTGCGTGCCGCTGTTTGTCCTCTATTCTCGAAAAACCTCAGGGGATGGGGGTGGGGGTCAAAATGACAAATGACCCCCACCAGGGCGAGGGGTAATTTATAACTTTAATAATTATCACGTTTACAGGTGTCCTTATTGCATTATTTCTATCCAGCACCATTTCGGTCAAGCAAGTCTACAATAGAACCAATCGGTCCAACTCCATCCTGTTTCCTGTAGGTCCTTGCCGTTCTTCCGGTTACAACGGCGGAGGCGGAGAGGATGTTCAGTAAGGTGGAGAAGACTCTATCCTCTCTCCGAGCGACAATGACCGAGCTCCGGATGGAGGCGCTGATCATGTGCGAACTGCGAAGCCCACCGCGAGACCTATAGGTCTGACCTATACGGATGACATTATAATGTCCTCTGTCAGCGAAGTCGTTGACTTCTTTGCGCGATCGGGAAGCCGCCAGCTAGATTATTTCAGGTTACCGCTGCCTGGCTGGTTGCCGCAGGTTTCTGCCATAGACTGTATGGCAGTAATATGAGAAATGCAGCGTTCACCGTAGTAGGTATCGGTTACTTCGTCTGCGTGTGTCGTATCTATGCGCCCGCCGAGATGCGCAAATGGCCTCGAGGTCCGGGAGCAGGGACATATTTTGTTTTTGCAAGAACCTGTCAACGGAAGTTGGTCATCTTATCCGTATGCGGTGCATAGATGGGTAGCTAAAGTTTCTTGAAATGCATATTGAATTTGACGCCATAATCGGGTCATCTGTATTATTGTTTTGAATGGCGGAAGTGCGACTCGTTCGATCATGTTTCACCTCCTCGCCTTCAGGTCTGTTTTATCGGAGCGCAACAGTTAACAATGACAAACATTCGTGCAGTGACATGCGTATTAATTTTTTTCCGGTCAGACCCTCCCCCTGGCTTACTATCCGAGATTCGGAGCTGGAAATTCTGATGAAAACTGCCATTTATTTGATGCTCCAAGTTCTGTTTTTAATTTCTATGTTAGCTTCTTTCCACTAACATTTTTTCTTGTCCGCAAAAATTAACTATTCAAATCTAGGATACTCTTTTTTGCCAAGAGTCGTCGAACCTTGCAACACAAAGTAGTTGGCCCCGAAGACGAACGGATGGATTCGTCCTTGCTCTTAAGGGCAAAGCCGGCTTGATTCAGCACACATTTTTCATGTTGTTTTTTTCCTTGCAGTCTTGAACAACAACATAGGTACACCCTTTTCGATATCCCAAAAGGTCGAAAAGTACAACAAAAATACAGAACTCATTAGAAATCGTGTGGTTGCAAAATAAAGTGGCCGAAATCCGGTGTGAAATTCGAAATTGGGGGTACCTAGCCAATGTTTGCTCAAACTGGTTGCCCCCCCCCCAAAAAAAAAAACGTCCGGCTGGATCTGCCCTTGCCCTGTCCGGCCCGGCCTGGTCACCCCACAGACACCCCGGTCCAGCCCGGTCTGGTCACCTCACAGACACCCCCGGGTAGCACGGTCTGGCCACCCCACAGACACCCCGGGGTAGTACGGCCTGGCCACCCCACAGACACCCCGGGGTAGTACGGCCTGGTCACCCCACAGTCACCCCGGGGTAGCCCGGCCTGGTCACCCCACAGACACCCCGGTCCAGCCCGGTCTGGCCACCCCACAGACACCCCGGGGTAGCAGGACCTGGCCACACCACAGACACCCCGGTCCAGCCCGGTCTGATCACCTCACAGGCACCCCGGGGTAGCCCGGTCTGGCCACCCCACAGACACCCCGGGGTAGCACGGTCTGGCCACCCCACAGACACCCCGGTCCAGCCCGGTCTGGTCACCTCGCAGACACTCCGGGGTAGCACGGCCTGGTCACCCCACAACAGGCACGTAGCCAAAGGGGGCGGGGGGGGGGGGGGGGCAGCGGAGGCGCCCCCCCCCCCCCTTGGAGGCCGGGAGGGACCTTTTCGGCGCGCTGTGCGCGACGAAAAGGGCCGACGAGACTGCGCGAAGCGCGGTAGCATGGGTTCTTAACCACGCAAAGCGTGGTCTTTAGGGAGTTTAGAGCACTTTAGGGCTACCAGGGCCCTCTCTGAAAGACCAGAGGGCTCCTTGGACGTTCAAAAGAGCCCTGTACATGTCAGAGGGGCCCCTGGCCAGACCGAAAGGGCCCCTGAGCGGGTCGGAGGGACCCCTGAACACGTCGAATGGGCCCCTAGCCAGCACAGAGGGCCCCTGAGCAGGTCGAGAGGCCCCTGAACATGTCGGCAGGGCGATAAAGCAGCCAGCGCAGTCCCTTGCCAGGTCATAAGGGCCCCTGAGCAGGTTGTAGGGCCCCTGGCCAGACCAGAGGGCCCCTGTGAAGTTAAAAGGGCCCCTATGCTGGTCAGAGGGGCCCCTGACCAGACCAAAATGGCCCCTAGGTGGATCAGAAGGGTCCCTGAACATGCCGAATGATCCCCTAGTCAGCACGGAGGGGCCCCAGGGCAGGTCGGAGGGCCCTCAGAGCATGCCGCAAGGCGACAAAGCAGCCAGTACAGTCCCTTGCCAGGTTGGAAGGGCCCTTTAGAAGGCTAGAGGGCCCCTGGGGAGACCAGAGGGCTCCTGGAAAGTTCAAAGGGCCCCTGTGCAGATCGGAGGGGCTCCTGACCAGACCGAAAGGACCCCTCGGCGGGTAAGAAGGGCCTCTGAACATGCCGAATTGGCCCCTAGCCAGACTGGAGGGGCCCCTGAGCATGTCGGCAGGGCGACAAAGCAGCCAGTGCAGTCCCTGGCCAGGTCGGAAGGACCTCTGTACAGGCCGAATGGGCCTCTTGACACACAAGAGGGGCTTCTTGGAAGGTCAGAGGAATCCCTGGTTAGACCGGAAGGGCCAAAAGCACGTAGAGATCCCAGATGAAGATTAAATACAAAGAGGACATACTCCACAAGACAAATATTAAAATCGGAGCTTTCGGGTATATTGTAACACCCTTTGTCAGGGTGTTACAATATACCCGAAAGCTCCGATTTTAATTTGTCTTCTAGAGTAAGCCCTCTTTGTATTTAATATATATCACACGCTCCACATCATGTCTTTTCGCAGATTCCAGATGAGCCTCCGAACAGGTCGGAAGAGCGTTGAAAAGGTCGGAGGGGGAGGTTGGAAGGAAACTCAAAATTGTTGTGCCGCTCTGCGGCGCAATGTAACTACAAATTCAATTATATGCGGGCTAGAAAAAATCGGCCTGTTTCTCGGCGCATTTATGTGCTATGTTGCTACTTTCCTATATAATTGGCCAAAATAGTTCATTTAAGCATTTTTTTTACCGCACTTTTAAACGCACAGTATAGCATTTTTAGAGGTCTGCACCATACGCAATGCGACGCATTGATGAGAAAGCATATCCAGGGCATAAGACGCAACATTTTTGCGCCGCTCCGCGGTGCAATTTGTTTAAGAGTTCTAGGTCTTGAGCTTTACAAATAGTCCAAGTTGGTATAGTTAATTCCAAATTGGTGTCGCTGGTTCCGAAGTTGATATGACAGTTTGCTAACCCCAGCTCCTAAAAGTTGGTATGGCCCAAGTCATACCTGTCATACTGGATTTCCATCCTTGTAACGTGCCTTTTCATCCGTTTTGTTTGGCACTTTCATCGCTTGGGAAGGGCCCTTTCAACGCTCGGGAGGGGGCCCTTTCGAGACGCCCCCCCCCCCCCCTGGACGAAATCCTGGCTACGTGCCTGCCCCACGGACACCCCGGGGTAGCACGGCCTGGCCACCCCAGACACCCCGGTCCAGCCCGGTCTGGCCACCCCACAGACACCCCGGGGTAGTACGGTCTGGTCACCTCACAGACACCCCGGGGTAGTACGGTCTGGCCACCCCACAGACACCCCGGGGTAGTACGGTCTGGCCACCCCACAGACACCCCGGGGTAGCACGGCCTGGTCACCCCACAGACACCCCGGGGTAGTACGGCCTGGTCACCCCAGACACCCCGGGGTAGCACGGTCTGGCCACTCCACAGACACCCCGGGGTAGTACGGTCTGGCCACCCCACAGACACCCCGGGGTAGCACGGTCTGGCCATCCCACAGACACCCCGGGGTAGTACGGTCTGGCCACCACAGACACCCCGGGGTAGTACGGTCTGGCCACCCCACAGACACCCCGGGGTAGCACAGCCTGGTCACCCCCGACACCCCGGGGTAGCACGGTCTGGCCACCCCAGACACCCCGGTCCAGCCCGGTCTGGCCACCCCAGACACCCCGGTCCAGCCCGGTCTGGCCACTCCACAGACACCCCGGTCCAGCCCGGTCTGGCCACCCCACAGACACCCCGGGGTAGTACGGCCTGGCCACCCCACAGACACCCCGGGGTAGCACGGTCTGGCCACCCCACAGACACCCCGGTCCAGCCCAGTCTGGCCACTCCACAGACACCCCGGTCCAGCCCGGTCTGGCCACCCCACAGACACCCCGGGGTAGCACGGTCTGGCCACCCCACAGACACCCCGGTCCAGCCTGGTCTGGCCACCCCACAGACACCCCGGGGTAGTACGGCCTGGCCACCCCACAGACACCCCGGTCCATCCCGGTCTGGCCACCCCACAGACACCCCGGGGTAGCACAGTCTGGCCACCCCACAGACACCCCGGGGTAGCACGGTCTGGCCACCCCACAGACACCCCGGTCCAGCCCAGTCTGGCCACCCCACAGACACCCCGGTCCAGCCCGGTCTGGCCACTCCACAGACACCCCGGGGTAGTACGGCCTGGCCACCCCACAGACACCCCGGTCCAGCCCGGTCTGGCCACCCCACAGACACCCCGGGGTAGCACGGTCTGGCCACCCCACAGACACCCCGGTCCAGCCCGGTCTGGCCACCCCACAGACACCCCGGGGTAGTACGGCCTGGCCACCCCACAGACACCCCGGACCAGCCCGGTCTGGCCACCCCACAGACACCCCGGGGTAGCACGGTCTGGCCACCCCACAGACACCCCGGGGTAGTACGGCCTGGCCACCCCACAGACACCCCGGGGTAGTACGGCCTGGCCACCCCACAGGCACCCCGGGGTAGCCCGGTCTGGCCACCCCAGACACCCCGGTCCAGCCCGGTCTGGCCACCCCACAGACACCCCGGGGTAGCACGGTCTGGCCACCCCACAAACACCCCGGGGTAGTATGGTCTGGCCACCCCACAGACACCCCGGGGTAGCACGGTCTGGCCACCCAACAGACACCCCGGGGTAGTACGGTCTGGCCACCCCACAGACACCCCGGGGTAGTACGGTCTGGCCACCCCACAGACACCCCGGTCCAGCCACGCCTGGCCACCCCACAGACACCCCGGGGTAGTACGGTCTGGCCACTCCACAGACACCCCGGGGTAGCACGGTCTGGCCACCCCACAGACACCCCGGGGTAGTACGGTCTGGCCACCCCACAGACACCCCGGGGTAGTACGGCCTGGCCACCCCACAGACACTCCGGTCCAGCCACGCCTGGCCACCCCACAGACACCCCGGGGTAGTATAGGTCTGGCCACCCCACTGACACCCCGGGGAGGACGGCCTGGCCACCCCACAGACACCCCGGGGTAGTGCGGCCTGGCCACCCCACAGACACCCCGGGGTAGTACGGTCTGACCACCCCACAGACACCCCGGGGTATTACGGCCTGGTCACCTCACAGACACCTCGTTCCAGCCCGGTCTGGCCACCCCACAGACACCCCGGTCCAGCCCGGTCTGGCCACCCCACAGACACCCCGTGGTAGTACGGTCTGGCCACCCCAGACACCCCGGGGTAGTACGGCCTGGTCACCCCACAGACACCCCGGGGTAGCACGGTCTGGCCACCCCACAGACACCCCGGGGTAGTACGGTCTGGCCACCCCACAGCCACCCCGGGGTAGTACGGTCTGGCCACCCCACAGACACCCCGGGGTAGTACGGCCTGGTCACCTCACAGACACCCCGGTCCAGCCCGGTCTGGCCACCCCACAGACACCCCGGTCCAGCCCGGTCTGGCCACCCCACAGACACCCCGGGGTAGTACGGTCTGGCCACCCCAGACACCCCGGGGTAGTACGGCCTGGTCACCCTACAGCCACTCTGCTCACCCTGCCCAAACTTTGTCACGCGGAGTCCGAACACCCGACGGCCAAAGTTGGCGACCAACGAGCCCCTAGAGCCCTTCGTCAGCTGCGTCCGCCAGCCCCCCTGTCCGGCGCAAACTTCCCCCAACTCCGGCCATATCTCGGACGTCGCCAATATGCCGCCGCCGGGCTGTCGGGAGGGGGGGGAGGGTGACGACGCTGCTGCTGGCATAATCGTTAGGCCGGGTCATTCGATAGGTTTTTGCGAGCATGCACAGATTAATAGTGCAATTATTATGCGCTATATCATAACAAACTTACATGAATTTTTTCAATTTTTAAATCAAATTTGGAGGTGCCAACCGGCCCCTTTTTGAGGACACTTTTGCGATTTTTTCGTCAATGTCGTACATTTCGGCATTAGTCATTTTTTTCTTCAATTTTTTGAAAATATCATTTCGAATTCTCCGTATGCTGTTTGACAACCGTAGTGATTGTCATGGAGTTATCATGGACAATAAAGCTGTTTCTCTGCATTTCCTGTAAGGATTTTAAGGCACCCGCTCACAGCGACTTCTATTGAGCGGACTTGCAATTTATGCACAAGGTGCAGTTTCCCGGCTGCGGAGGTCTGCAGAGGAGCTCCACACGCACTGAAATCAGTGGCGGCGGATATGGGGGGGGGGGGGCGGCAGGGGGAAGCTGCCCCACCCCGATTCAAGAAGTTGGGGGGGGGGGGGGCAAACACATTCCCCCAATACATTTGTAAATTGGTAAATTTGTTAATAATTTGGGGGGAGGGGGGGGGGGGGGGGGGGGGGGCTGCCAGCCCCGCGTTGCCCCCTCCATGGATCCGCGCCTGGTAATGTGTAACATCATACTTTTGCCACAAAATAGCCGTGGCATCACGGATGGAGGAAAATAAACTAGAACAACGATGCAAATGGTTCTTCCCAACGTTTCAGCTGCGTTTTACTGGGGCTATTAAGATTCCCTGCATAATCTGCAGTTCCACAACTCTTTGTCGGGCTAAGCCCTGGTTGGTGAAGCGCTAAATCCTCGGATCATTTCACCACATTTACGAACACGCCCACATCCGAACATTCCCTCCACGCCTGACGGATTTTGGCGGGATTACCGCCGCTCAAGATGGGGAACATTTGCAGCGGATCGCGCTGAAGATTTGTCGCCGTGGCGCGTCCATTTTCCGCGCCATTGATCACCATTAAAAGGGAACGCCCACTCCAGCGACTGTGTTTAATTGTGGCCGGTGCCGGGGCTGTGGGCGTGGGTAGTCCCCGACCGCGGGCTCCGTCATGGGAGGAGTCAGTACCGGGATGTGACGATGTCCGGCTGTCACGAACTCGCCCCGTGACAGGATGTGATCCGTATTAACCCTGTTACTGTCGGGCTAAACAAAATACGAATCTGTCGGGGGGGGGGGGGGGGGGGGCTATTCGACCTCCCCTTCGTATCTCGGAAACCGTTGCCCCGGTTCTCTCCAGGAAAGCTGCTTTCGATTTCTTGGAGCATGAACTACATTCCTATGTTCATACATATGCACAATTTTGTCATGGGCGGATACAGGTAGCAAACAATGGATGAAAACATGCATTTTTGGATTCTTTGCCCTGGGACGTTGTTTGAACGCAATGCTTTCATGTTGTTGGATTTCGCCACCTAGTTGTATGCTCTAACATATACTCCCTTTTAAAGTTTGGGGAAATTAACCCAATGGCGTCCTCAGGCAATTCCAAAGGGGGTATCTAAAGATGTCACTATAATAGTTTTGCCGCTTTGATTTTTGTTTTAGATGCTTATAATTATATGTGTATGCATGATAAAGTAAACTATTGCAGTTTTGTATTTGTGCAGTGGCGTGCTCAGGAGGGGAAGGGGAGGGAAATTTTATCTTTGCTTATTGATATATTTTGCTATATAGTGTCACGCCATGGGTCCACAATTCCCCCTAATTTCATCCCTGGGACCGTCTATGCCTCAAAATACAATTGTGATCCATGCAGATGATATTGCATGAAATTGTCCACTGCAAAATGGCGTTCAAGGGCACTAAACACAATGCGTGTGAACGGAGTCAAATACATGCCCCAAACATCCGTCCCTGGAGTCGCCCTTGGGAAACCAAAACATTCTTAAAAAGTATGAAACGTGTGCAAGGCATTGCTAAAACAGGTCACCTACTTTCAAGTTGATATCTTTTGCTATGTAGTTACACGTCGTGTGTTCACAACTCCCCTAAATTCATCCCTGGAGCCCCCAACAACATTGAGCAATGTGCTTGCTTCCCACCCCTGGAGCCGCCGATGCCACAAAATACAATTGTGATCCATGCAGATATTACACGAGATAGTCCATCGCGAAATCACGTTTTGAGTTACTAAACACAGTGTGTGTACACATGCTCCCCTAACCCCATTCCTGGAGTCGCCTGTGGGCAATCCCAAAATATACAAAAATCACACAAGGTGTGCAAAGAACAGCTAAGAAGGTTCACGGAGTTCAAAATTCTTATCTTTCAGATTTCGATGAAATACCAGTGACCCAAAATGCCTCCCAAAAATACGTCCCTGAAGGCGCCCATGCGCAATCCAAAAAAATGAAGAAAAAAATGTTCAACATGTCTACAAAAAGCAGCAAGGAAAGGTGTGAAAGTCGTAGGCTCGTATCCACAACGGTTAGAGAATGGGAACTGATTCTCTTTGAAAGCCGAGTCACTCTGAAAACCAAAACATGCCCCCCCCCAAACCACGCCTGGAGCCGCCTCTGGTGAACTGAAAATCTTGAGAGAGAAAAAATCCAAATGTTCTCAAAGAATATTTAGGAAAACTCAAAAAGTTTGATGGCCGTACTTGTTTGGGGACAGGAGCGGAAAAACCTTTAAGGGGGTCGTTTTAGCCCCCCCCCCCCCCGACACTAATAGGGTTAAGGTCGCCAGCCAGTCTTTGTGGAAAGGAGGCAATGGCAGGTCCGGAACGGCCAAACAAGTTTGTTGAGCGGGGAAATTGAAATAAGTCCGAGACCATTCCAAAACTCATCAGATTTCGCCAGTTAGTGTAGGAAGAACAGTTTTAAAACAAACTTGTCATTTTAAAAGTTGCTTATAGATTTGCGTTTTAAAATCATGCAATAAGTCAATTTTTGGCAGACTTCAGTCGTGTTTTTTTGGGGGGGGATATGTTCGATGACCCCTTGGATCCGGCCTGATAGGCAGGGGCGGCGGAAGAGGGGCAGGGTGGGGAGCACAGGCGTAACCACCTTCCGAAAGTAGGTGGGGACGGAGACAGTTTTAAGTCGATTCTTTCCATGCAGCGCCCATAGGCGTAATGTTAAAATCCGAAAATGTTACTGGGGACTGATCCCCAGTGACCCCAGTGGTGGTTACGCGCCTGGCGGGGGGGGGGGGGGGGGGGAAGCTAGCCCCACTCAAGAAGTTAGGGGGAAAACATATGATTTCGCCCCATAAATTTGTAAGAGGGGCCCTCCAGAAAGCTAGTTCGATGTTTTCCTTTTTGTCCGACAAAAATGATCGAGGGCCCCGAGGTGCCCCCAACCAGTCCGAGGGGCTCTCTAAGGCCGACAGAAGGCCCTCAGTCAGCCTGAAGGGGCCCTCGGTAGGCCTGAGGGGGCCCATGGAAGGCCTGAGACTTCAACATGGGCCTGTTCGACGTTTTTTGCGACCATTTAGGGGCCCTGCAAAATATAGTGGCCTAAATCCGAGGAGATACCATTTCGCGCCAAGTTTTGGTGTGTGTGGGGGGGTCTTTGGTCGGGGGGAGCTTTGGCCGAGGGGGCGCCTAGGTTGCTTTGCCCCCCCCCCCCCCCCCATCCGAAAATACCTTCCGCCGCCACTGCTGACGCCACGCCACTGCCTTGAGATAAAGTTACGATTGAATTTGTCAAAACATCCCATTAAAAAAAAAATGATTATGCTTTCTGATTGCAGTCAGTTCGTTCCTTTTACTACAAACCTTGATTTTAATTCGTCCCATGTAATAATGGTTCATAAATAATGAATCATGAGAGAAAAATGAAAAGCAAAACATCATGAAGCTAAACAAAACAAAAAACCATGACAAACAATGGTGATAGGAAACTCATCTCATCACGGACAGAGTACAGACTGAGGTGGACAGAGTCCAGACTGAGGTGGACAGAGTTCAGACTGAAGTGGACAGAGTTCAGACTGAGGTGGACAGAGTACAGACTGAGGTGGACAGAGTACAGACTGAGGTGGACAGAGTACAGACTGAGGTGGACAGAGTACAGACTGAGGTGGACAGAGTTCAGACTGAGGTGGACAGAGTTCATACTGAGGTGGACAGAGTTCAGACTGAGGTGGACAGAGTTCAGACTGAGGTGGACAGAGTACAGACTGAGGTGGACAGAGTACAGACTGAGGTGGACAGAGCTCAGACTGAGGTGGACAGAGTCCAGACTGAGGTGGACAGAGTCCAGACTGAGGTGGACAGAGTTCAGACTGAGGTGGACAGAGTACAGACTGAGGTGGACAGAGTTCAGACTGAGGTGGACAGAGTTCAGACTGAGGTGGACAGAGTACAGACTGAGGCGGACAGAGTCCAGACTGAGGTGGACAGAGTTCAGACTGAGGTGGACATAGTTCAGACTGAGGTGGACAGAGTACAGACTGAGGTGGACAGAGTTCAGACTGAGGTGGACAGAGTACAGACTGAGGTGGACAGAGTTCAGACTGAGGTGGACAGAGTTCAGACTGAGGTGGACAGAGTACAGACTGAGGCGGACAGAGTCCAGACTGAGGTGGACAGAGTACAGACTGAGGTGGACAGAGTACAGACTGAGGTGGACAGAGTACAGACTGAGGTGGACAGAGTCCAGACTGAGGTGGACAGAGTCCAGACTGAGGTGGACAGAGTACAGACTGAGGTGGACAGAGTACAGACTGAGGTGGACAGAGTACAGACTGAGGTGGACAGAGTACAGACTGAGGTGGACAGAGTACAGACTGAGGTGGACAGAGTACAGACTGAGGTGGACAGAGTACAGACTGAGGTGGACAGAGTCCAGACTGAGGTGGACAGAGTCCAGACTGAGGTGGACAGAGTACAGACTGAGGTGGACAGAGTACAGACTGAGGTGGACAGAGTCCAGACTGAGGTGGACAGAGTACAGACTGAGGTGGACAGAGTTCAGACTGAGGTGGACAGAGTCCAGACTGAGGTGGACAGAGTTCAGACTGAGGTGGACAGAGTCAGACTGAGGTGGACAGAGTACAGACTGAGGTGGACAGAGTACAGACTGAGGTGGACAGAGTACAGACTGAGGTGGACAGAGTACAGACTGAGGTGGACAGAGTACAGACTGAGGTGGACAGAGTACAGACTGAGGTGGACAGAGTACAGACTGAGGTGGACAGAGTACAGACTGAGGTGGACAGAGTACAGACTGAGGTGGACAGAGTTCAGACTGAGGTGGACAGAGTACAGACTGAGGTGGACAGAGTACAGACTGAGGTGGACAGAGTACAGACTGAGGTGGACAGAGTACATACTGAGGTGGACAGAGTACAGACTGAGGTGGACAGAGTACAGACTGAGGTGGACAGAGTACAGACTGAGGTGGAAAGAGTACAGACTGAGGTGGACAGAGTACAGACTGAGGTGGACAGAGTACAGACTGAGGTGGACAGAGTACAGACTGAGGTGGACAGAGTTCAGACTGAGGTGGACAGAGTTCAGACTGAGGTGGACAGAGTACAGACTGAGGTGGACAGAGTACAGACTGAGGTGGACAGAGTACAGACTGAGGTGGACAGAGTACAGACTGAGGTGGACAGAGTACAGACTGAGGTGGACAGAGTACAGACTGAGGTGGACAGAGTACAGACTGAGGTGGACAGAGTACAGACTGAGGTGGACAGAGTACAGACTGAGGTGGACAGAGTACAGACTGAGGTGGACAGAGTACAGACTGAGGTGGACAGAGTACAGACTGAGGTGGACAGAGTACAGACTGAGGTGGACAGAGTACAGACTGAGGTGGACAGAGTTCAGACTGAGGTGGACAGAGTACATACTGAGGTGGACAGAGTACAGACTGAGGTGGACAGAGTACAGACTGAGGTGGACAGAGTACAGACTGAGGTGGACAGAGTACAGACTGAGGTGGACAGAGTACAGACTGAGGTGGACAGAGTACAGACTGAGGTGGACAGAGTACAGACTGAGGTGGACAGAGTACAGACTGAGGTGGACAGAGTACAGACTGAGGTGGACAGAGTACAGACTGAGGTGGACAGAGTACAGACTGAGGTGGACAGAGTTCAGACTGAGGTGGACGACAGAGTACAGACTGAGGTGGACAGAGTACAGACTGAGGTGGACAGAGTACAGACTGAGGTGGACAGAGTACAGACTGAGGTGGACAGAGTACAGACTGAGGTGGACAGAGTACAGACTGAGGTGGACAGAGTACAGACTGAGGTGGACAGAGTACAGACTGAGGTGGACAGAGTACAGACTGAGGTGGACAGAGTACAGACTGAGGTGGACAGAGTACAGACTGAGGTGGACAGAGTACAGACTGAGGTGGACAGAGTACAGACTGAGGTGGACAGAGTACAGACTGAGGTGGACAGAGTACAGACTGAGGTGGACAGAGTACAGACTGAGGTGGACAGAGTACAGACTGAGGTGGACAGAGTACAGACTGAGGTGGACAGAGTACAGACTGAGGTGGACAGAGTACAGACTGAGGTGGACAGAGTACAGACTGAGGTGGACAGAGAGTACAGACTGAGGTGGACAGAGTACAGACTGAGGTGGACAGAGTACAGACTGAGGTGGACAGAGTACAGACTGAGGTGGACAGAGTACAGACTGAGGTGGACAGAGTACAGACTGAGGTGGACAGAGTACAGACTGAGGTGGACAGAGTACATACTGAGGTGGACAGAGTACAGACTGAGGTGGACAGAGTACAGACTGAGGTGGATAGAGTACAACTGAGGTGGACAGAGTACAGACTGAGGTGGACAGAGTACAGACTGAGGTGGACAGAGTACAGACTGAGGTGGACAGAGTACAGACTGAGGTGGACAGAGTACAGACTGAGGTGGACAGAGTACAGACTGAGGTGGACAGAGTACAGACTGAGGTGGACAGAGTACAGACTGAGGTGGACAGAGTACAGACTGAGGTGGACAGAGTACAGACTGAGGTGGACAGAGTACAGACTGAGGTGGACAGAGTACAGACTGAGGTGGACAGAGTACAGACTGAGGTGGACAGAGTACAGACTGAGGTGGACAGAGTACAGACTGAGGTGGACAGAGTACAGACTGAGGTGGACAGAGTACAGACTGAGGTGGACAGAGTACAGACTGAGGTGGACAGAGTACAGACTGAGGTGGACAGAGTACAGACTGAGGTGGACAGAGTACAGACTGAGGTGGACAGAGTACAGACTGAGGTGGACAGAGTACAGACTGAGGTGGACAGAGTACAGACTGAGGTGGACAGAGTACAGACTGAGGTGGACAGAGTACAGACTGAGGTGGACAGAGTACAGACTGAGGTGGACAGAGTACAGACTGAGGTGGACAGAGTCCAGACTGAGGTGGACAGAGTACAGACTGAGGTGGACAGAGTACAGACTGAGGTGGACAGAGTACAGACTGAGGTGGACAGAGTACAGACTGAGGTGGACAGAGTACAGACTGAGGTGGACAGAGTACAGACTGAGGTGGACAGAGTACAGACTGAGGTGGACAGAGTACTGACTGAGGTGGACAGAGTACAGACTGAGGTGGACAGAGTACAGACTGAGGTGGACAGAGTACAGACTGAGGTGGACAGAGTACAGACTGAGGTGGACAGAGTACAGACTGAGGTGGACAGAGTACAGACTGAGGTGGACAGAGTACAGACTGAGGTGGACAGAGTACAGACTGAGGTGGACAGAGTACAGACTGAGGTGGACAGAGTACAGACTGAGGTGGACAGAGTACAGACTGAGGTGGACAGAGTACAGACTGAGGTGGACAGAGTACAGACTGAGGTGGACAGAGTACAGACTGAGGTGGACAGAGTACAGACTGAGGTGGACAGAGTACAGACTGAGGTGGACAGAGTACAGACTGAGGTGGACAGAGTACAGACTGAGGTGGACAGAGTACAGACTGAGGTGGACAGAGTACAGACTGAGGTGGACAGAGTACAGACTGAGGTGGACAGAGTACAGACTGAGGTGGACAGAGTACAGACTGAGGTGGACAGAGTACAGACTGAGGTGGACAGAGTACAGACTGAGGTGGACAGAGTACAGACTGAGGTGGACAGAGTACAGACTGAGGTGGACAGAGTACAGACTGAGGTGGACAGAGTACAGACTGAGGTGGACAGAGTACAGACTGAGGTGGACAGAGTACAGACTGAGGTGGACAGAGTACAGACTGAGGTGGACAGAGTACAGACTGAGGTGGACAGAGTACAGACTGAGGTGGACAGAGTACAGACTGAGGTGGACAGAGTACAGACTGAGGTGGACAGAGTACAGACTGAGGTGGACAGAGTACAGACTGAGGTGGACAGAGTACAGACTGAGGTGGACAGAGTACAGACTGAGGTGGACAGAGTACAGACTGAGGTGGACAGAGTACAGACTGAGG
Source organism: Chirona hameri (assembly GCA_036785665.1). NCBI lineage: Eukaryota > Metazoa > Arthropoda > Thecostraca > Balanomorpha > Balanidae > Chirona > Chirona hameri. The sequence goes on along the minus strand of JAXIVJ010001853.1, from coordinate 98,154 downwards.
TGGACAGAGTACAGACTGAGGTGGACAGAGTACAGACTGAGGTGGACAGAGTACAGACTGAGGTGGACAGAGTACAGACTGAGGTGGACAGAGTACAGACTGAGGTGGACAGAGTACAGACTGAGGTGGACAGAGTACAGACTGAGGTGGACAGAGTACAGACTGAGGTGGACAGAGTACAGACTGAGGTGGACAGAGTACAGACTGAGGTGGACAGAGTACAGACTGAGGTGGACAGAGTACAGACTGAGGTGGACAGAGTACAGATTGAGGTGGACAGAGAACAGACTGAGGTGGACAGAGTACAGACTGAGGTGGACAGAGTACAGACTGAGGTGGACAGAGTACAGACTGAGGTGGACAGAGTACAGATTGAGGTGGACAGAGTACAGACTGAGGTGGACAGAGTACAGACTGAGGTGGACAGAGTACAGACTGAGGTGGACAGAGTACAGACTGAGGTGGACAGAGTACAGACTGAGGTGGACAGAGTACAGACTGAGGTGGACAGAGTACAGACTGAGGTGGACAGAGTACAGACTGAGGTGGACAGAGTACAGACTGAGGTGGACAGAGTACAGACTGAGGTGGACAGAGTACAGACTGAGGTGGACAGAGTACAGACTGAGGTGGACAGAGTACAGACTGAGGTGGACAGAGTACAGACTGAGGTGGACAGAGTACATATTGAGGTGGACAGAGTACAGACTGAGGTGGACAGAGTACAGACTGAGGTGGACAGAGTACAGACTGAGGTGGACAGAGTACAGACTGAGGTGGACAGAGTACAGACTGAGGTGGACAGAGTACAGACTGAGGTGGACAGAGTACAGACTGAGGTGGACAGAGTACAGACTGAGGTGGACAGAGTACAGACTGAGGTGGACAGAGTACAGACTGAGGTGGACAGAGTACAGACTGAGGTGGTTTGTCAGTCTGACAGTTTGATGGCACTGACAGGCTGAGATCAGATCACAATCAAGTATCATCTCCATGTCCGATCGGGACCAAACCATAATAGTCTGCTCTACTAATTAAGCGGCCAAAGCTCCAGCTACCAAACCTCTATAACAAGCTGTTGGCTTCATACCGTTTGGCATAGCCTCAATGAAGCTGTTGGCTTCAGACCGTTTGGCATAGCCTCAATGAAGGCTATATTGGATTGGCCGATTCTCGGACCGTTGACATTAGCCACTGGGCCGTCTCTGGAGTTACCGTCAGCCCAAGACCCGAGACAGAGACGGACGAAGCCGGAGCCAGGGCCGGAGCCGGAGCCGGAGCCGGAGCCGGAGGTGGTGGAGCCTGCTATCCAGCGTGATTTATTGTCGGTGTCGGCGCCCCGTCATCAGACGCGACGTCTCACAGACGCGACGTCTCGCAGACGTGAAGACAGCCGGACGTCTCCAGCTGACAGCGTCCACATTATTAAACAGGCATCGGAGCAAACGCGCATCGGAGCAATTGGATACGGACACACGCCGCCGGCAAACACCGGCGCAGGTGTCGCTCCCAGCGGCTACAATACGCGCTTTGGGATCAGTCTGTTTTATACTGCAACGTAAAAGACGCCCCCAATGAGCGACACCCACGGCGTCAGATAATACGGGCGGCGTTAACTGTCGGCCGTAAAATACGATCGTTTTGTCGTCGGCGTTTCATCATACGGCCGGGGTTATCGCTGGACACATCATCTCCGGAGGCGGAGTCAGCTGGCCGAGATGCGCCGACTGGCAGTGGCACAACTGCGGCTGATGGCCAGATGCAGCGGTCGTATCGACCCAGTTTCTGAAACTGGGTCTCCAGTGCTCCGCTCCTCGTACCCAGCGGAGTGTTTTGCTGCTGACGTAAACTGCTGATGTCATGATGCTGATGTATCTCACGAACGCTTCTTACAAGTGTTGAAGGGAAGGCCAACCCATAGATTTTCCACGTAATTTATCGCGGACCAGTGAATCTGCGTTTTTAGTTTCCGTGACACCATACGGCATGTGCGAGTAAGTGCGGTAGTGATGCTATTAAATTAAGCATACCTCAAATACATGAATGCTTCATACCTGCACGAATGCTTCATTTTTGCGCAGTTGGCAAGTTTAATTCTGATAGATGTATTCGCTATTGAGCTATTGCTTATATTCATCATGGGCAAAAACATAAATGAATGAATGCGCTGCACGAAGGACAAAGGTAGGCAAAGTTAGGTAAGCGTAGGTGAAAAGCTTCACCTCTGGTCGAACAGTGGTTTTCGGATCAATGCTGTTTTAATTACATAGCTGTTTTCAGAGCCGAGACATTTTGATTGTTTCATAGTGCAATAATCCCACCATTAGCTCATTGCATTATTCCAACTAAATTAGGACCGATATAATGGTACCTATCCTTAATTAGATAAGTAGGTTCTGTCTACTTATCCTTCAACAACTCAGCACAATTAGCTACAGCTGCCCCTTTGCTTCAGCGATATTGCTTACTTTAACGAGTAATGCTTCTAAGTGCAATTAAGTGGTTTTACGTCGTCTAGTGCCGTGCAATGTGAATTATAGTAGCACTTATTCATTTAAGAACCGTGCATGCTTGCGCTTTGTATGAAAAGGTCATGCACGTAATTTAGCATCCTGCTCTCAGTGGGTAATTTCTGCCTGGTCGGCACCAGCAGCACTGACCCCGAGGAACAGTCGGCAGTCCTTCCACTGTCCGACAATGGCGCACGGGTGTCCCTGGGGAACAGTCCTCTCGCTGTCCGACAATGGCGCACGTGTGTCCCCGGGGAACAGTCCTCTCGCTGTCCGACAATGGCGCACGGGTGTCCCCGGGGAACAGTCCTCCCGCTTTCCGACAATGGCGCACGGGTGTCCCCGGGGAACAGTCCTCCCGCTGTCCGACAATGGCGCACGGGTGTCCCCGGGGAACAGTCCTCCCGCTGTCCGACAATGGCGCACGGGTGTTCCTGGGGAACAGTCCTCCCACTGTCCGACAATGGCGCACGGGTGTCCCCGGGGAACAGTCCTCCCGCTGTCCAACAATGGCGCACGAGTGTCCCCGGGGAACAGTCCTCCCACTGTCCAACAATGGCGCACGGGTGTCCCCGGGGAACAGTCCTCCCGCTTTCCGACAATGGCGCACGGGTGTCCCCGGGGAACAGTCCTCCCGCTGTCCGACAATGGCGCATGGGTGTCCCCGAGGAACAGTCCTCCCGCTGTCCAACAATGGCGCACGGGTGTCCCCGGGAACAGTCCTCCCACTGTCCAACAATGGCGCACGGGTGTCCCCGGGGAACAGTCCTCCCGCTGTCCAACAATGGCGCACGGGTGTCCCCGGGGAACAGTCCTCCCACTGTCCGACAATGGCGCACGGGTGTCCCCGGGGAACAGTCCTCCCGCTGTCCAACAATGGCGCACGGGTGTCCCCGGGGACCAGTCTTCTCACTGTTCGACAATGGCGTACGGGTGTCCCTGGGGAACAGTCCTCTCGCTGTCCAACACTGGCGCACGGGTGTCCCCGGGGAACAGTCCTCCCGCTGTCCGACAATGGCGCACGGGTGTCCCTGGGGAACAGTCCTCTCGCTGTCCAACACTGGCGCACGGGTGTCCCCGGGGAACAGTCCTCCCGCTGTCCGACAATGGCGCACGGGTGTCCCCGGGGAACAGTCCTCCCGCTGTCCAACAATGGCGCACGGGTGTCCCCGGGGACCAGTCTTCTCACTGTTCGACAATGGCGTACGGGTGTCCCTGGGGAACAGTCCTCTCGCTGTCCAACACTGGCGCACGGGTGTCCCCGGGGAACAGTCCTCCCGCTGTCCGACAATGGCGCACGGGTGTCCCCGGGGAACAGTCCTCTCGCTGTCCCACAATGGCGCACGGGTGTCAAAGTCAAAGTCAAAGTCATGTATTAAGATACATCCACGTTGTGGCTTTTACGTATCCAGTCAGAGTACATGTGTAGTGATATCTGAATACAAAAGCACAGTGTAAACACGATACAAAAAACAATACGATCGCGGTCAATAAAAGAGAACACATTGTACATGGTAGGCCTGTCATCGCACGGTATGAGGCTTAACCACCAACCATAAGAAAATTGAAGCGGTCAATGCATGCTATCCACATATCGGAAACCGCAACCCCGACTGCGGGTGTTCACCTTAGACCTTAGAGATGTCAGTGTTCCAGGTTTTCGCCGCTCTAAATGCAAACGCACGCTGGCTGCTCGACAGCTTACACAACGGAAGTTCCAGCGCTCCTGCCGCAGCAGCTCGGGACTCGCGTAGCGATACATGGGCTCGCCGGACAAACATGGCCCTGATGGCGGGAGGACACTGCTCGGCGTTAAGCGCTCTGTGCACCTGGATGCGGTCGTGCTGGCGCACCATCTCATCGACTCTCTGCCAGTCAAGCGATACCAGGGCAGGTGTCACATGCTCAAAACGCCGCACTCCCTTCACCAGCCTGGCCGCGAAGTTGACAGTCTTTTGCACTCGGTGCAAGTGACACTGGGCGGCTCCTCCCGAAACGGATAGACAGTATTGGATATGGGGTAATACGTGGGCGTGGATGAAGAGTTTAAGGGCATCAGGTGTGAAGTGATGGCAGATCTTGTATAGGGATGAAAGGATGGCGTTGCATCGTCGGACCACCATGGATATATGAGGTTCCCATGGCAGGTGCTGGTCGAGGAGGACTCCGAGTATTTTTACATTTTGGCATGGATAAATTTCCGAGCCGGACAGAGTGATGTGAAAGTCTTTGGCCTTTTTGAGGGATGCTATGGTTCCGATGATGGTAAAGAAAGTCTTGTTCGGATTCATTTTCAGACTGTTTGCCTGAAACCAATTTTGGAGATGGAGAATCGACTCTTCGACCCGCACCTTCAGGTTGGATAGGCCGTCGGCAGTGGGTGAGGAATGGTCAAGGAGCTGGGTGTCGTCGGCGTAGGACAGGAGGCGGCCGTGGGTGAGGAAGGAGGACAGGTCGTTGATGAAGATGAGGAAGAGGACTGGTCCGACGATGGAGCCCTGAGCTACTCCGTGGGTCAGTGGGAGAGGAATGGAGGAGCCGCCGTTTACCGTCTGTTTTCGGTCTTGGAGGTAACTCCGGAACCATGGCGACTGCACACCATACCACTCAAGCTTATCCAGGAGGACACCATGATCGACACTGTCGAAGGCCTTGCTCAGATCAAGCGTCGTTAGCGACGCGACTTGGCCCTGGTCAATCTTTTTTTAGATCCAGTCGACAGCGTCGAGCATGGCGTCCCCCGTGGAGTGGCACGGTTGATACGCATACTGACATGGGGAGAGTACGTGGTTGTGGACTAGGTAAGATACGAGTTGAACGGACACTACTTTTTCAGCAATTTTTGAAAGCACCGGTAGGATCGAAATTGGCCTAAAATTGTTGATATCTGAACGGTCGCCCGATTTATGGGCTGGGGTAACTCGTGCTATTTTCCAGGCTGTGGGAAAGGTGGATGTGATGATGAAGTGGTTGATGAGATGGAGGATGTGAGAACCGACAACAGGGACACCCGTGCGCCATCAACAGGGACACCCGTGCGCGCCGGGGACACCCGTGCGCCATTTGTCGGACAGCGAGAGGGGTGTCCCGAGGACAGTCCTCTCGCTGTCCGACAATAGCGCACGGGTGTCCCCGGGGAACAGTCCTCCCGCTGTCCGACAATGGCGCACGGGTGTCCCTGGGGAACAGTCCTCTCGCTGTCCGACAATGGCGCACAGGTGTCCCTGGGGAACAGTCCTCTCGCTGTCCAACAATGGCTCACGGGTGTCCCCGGGGAACAGTCCTCCCGCTGTCCGACAATGGCGCACGGGTGTCCCTGGGGAACAGTCCTCTCGCTGTCCGACAATGGCGCACGGGTGTCCCCGGGGAACAGTCCTCCCGCTGCCCGACAATGGCGCACGGGTGTCCCCGGGGAACAGTCCTCCCGCTGTCCGACAATGGCGCACGGGTGTTCCTGGGGAACAGTCCTCCCGCTGTCCAACAATGGCGCACGGGTGTCCCCGGGGAACAGTCCTCCCACTGTCCGACAATGGCGCACGGGTGTCCCCGGGGAACAGTCCTCCCGCTGTCCAACAATGGTGCACGGGTGTCCCCGGGGAACAGTCCTCTCGCTGTCTGACAATGGCGCACGGCGGCTTCAACGTATGGCCTGCGATGGGGCTGAGTGGCGCCGCGGGATCTGGATGGACTCGTTTCGCGGAAACCGCAGTGTTTCGGCGCGGGACAGGCCATCTCTTTAGTCTAACGAGCTCTCAGCCAGTCGCGCAGATTGTCTCCAGAGACCAGCGCTGGGCGTGGAGGACAGATGGCTGGGAAAGCCACGCAGCTGGATTTATGCCTCAGTAGCGGATTCTATTTTGGTTTAGAGTGGTAGATCCACGAGTGTCAAGGTGCTTTATGCAAAGCGGCTCATAATGATGCGATAAGATATTCGCAAGCATATGTGATGCAAACGTATAAGGGCAATTCGTGGGAAATTCGAACAAAAATGCTCATTTTCATCATCACCTCTCCGATTTTTCTGCAAATTTGTTCCAAGGGGTATTCATTAGGCGTAAAATGACAGCAAAACGCCATTTTGAGCAACGGCTTCGGAGATATGCCCTCCGGCATTTTTGCCAGGTCATCACGGATATTGTCTTTTTAATGCACATAACTTAACAAACGGTTAAAGTAGCAAAATGCAACTTTTACATTCTATTGACCTTGAAACAAGGAACAGTTTGGCTGTCTCGAAATTTTCATTAAAAAAAATGTAGTCACTTAATCTCGTGACGTAATGTGTGACCCGTGACCTTGACACCTAGTACAATGAAACTTGAAGTTCTGTCTAATTCTATTGACGTAAACTAATTATATTTCACATAAAATTATAAAAATCGTGGGTTTCGGCCTACAAAATAAAAATACTTTTGTGCTTCCCAACTCGGCCACCAGGTGGCAATTTGCCAAAACTTAAGACGTAACTTCTGATCCAAGTGCTTCAGAGGCATTACACAAAAACATTGGGTTCAGTTTTAGGGTCCATGTCATATTATGTCTAATTAAGGTGACATGAAAGGGCAAGGTCAGGTCAAGGTCAGGTGACAGTTCACAGGCCAAAATCGAAGCATCTGAGTGTATTGGCTATATTTTACACCAATAGCTTCACAGTGAGATCATTATCACCCAAAGTGCTCTCAAGACTCAAAGGCACAATATATATGTTGCATTAGCGAAAATCAGGTTTTAAGCAAACGTCAAGGTCATGGTCGGGTCACAAAGGTCACTATTGACTAAATATATACAAAAGTCATGCGACACAGGTTTTATGAGTTTTTTACGCGTATAATTTGATAGTGATAACCATTTTTTCCAACTGACCTCATGCAAGGTGCGTTTAGTTAGATTAATGCCACGGGCAAGTCAACGTTGGGTTACATATGGTCAAAATTTAAAACTGAGTAATATAATGAAAACAGACAAGTTTTTAGACCAGGTTTATCACAGGATTACAGTGGTGCTATTTATTAGTATGTATCTAATCACTAATGGCAACAAAAAACATAAAATAAAAAATGACGTTATGAGTTCATCATGCTTAGGGAGCCAAATTCTGTCAAATATGTGTATATGCTTTGAAAGCTGATATGTGTAATGCTCTGTGTTGTTCTCCAATATATTCCCGATCATATTATTTCAAAATAATGATACCGACAGGCGACAGTCACACCATCTTTCAAAAGTATCAACATATTTGACAGAGTGGTGGCGCCCTAAGCGTGATAAACTCATGACGTCATTTTTCAATTGTATTTGTTTGTGGCCATTCGTGATTATATACATACAAGTAAATGGCACAATGTCATTCTGTGACAAAACTGGCCTAGAAACATGTTGGTTTTAATTATATTAGTCAGTTTCAAATGTTGACCTTATGTGACCTGGCGTTGATTTGCCCTCGACATTAACCTAACCAAATGCACCTTACATGAGGTTAGTTGGTAAAAATAGCTATCAATATCAAATTCTACGCGTAAATAAAAACACTCATACAACTTGTGTCGCATGACTTCTGTACATATTTTGTCAATAGTGACCTTTGTGACCTGATATCGACCTTGACGTTTGTTTAAAACTTGATTTTCGCTCATGCAACATATATATTGTGCCTTTGAGAGCACTTCGGGTGATAATGACCTCACTGTGAAGCTATTGGTGGAAAATATAACCAATACACTCAGATGCTTCGATTTTGACCTTTGACCTGACCTTGACCTGACTTTGACCTTTCATGTCACCGTGATTATACATAATATGACATTGACTTTTAAAGTGAACCCAATATTTGTGCTTAATGACTGAAGCACTTGGATCGGAAGTTACGCCTTATATTTGCAAATTGCCACCTGTTGGCCGAATTGGGAAGCTCAAAAGTGATTGTTTTAGGCCGAAACCTAAGATGATTATTATTTTATGGGAAATATAATTGGTTTACGTAAAATCGTCATCAGACAGAAATTCAATGTTCATTGTACTAGGGGTCAAGGTCACGGGCAAAAAAATACGTCATGAAGTGACGTGAAAAATTGCAAAACATGATTTTTTTTAGATAGCTTAATTGTTTCCTTGATCATGGTTAATACTTAATAAAATGTTTTGAAGTTTTATTTGGCCATTTATAACCATTTTTAAGTTATGTGCATTCAAAAAACAATCTCCATGATGACCTGGCAAAAATGCCGGAGGGCATATCACCGAAACCGTTGCTAAAATGGTGTTTTAACGTCATACACATAAAATAATAAAAATTATACGCCTATATAAATACACCTTGGATCAAATTTGCAGAAAAAAATCGAGGATGTGATGGTGTAGGTCATTGGTCGAATTTACCAAGAATTGCCCATAAGGAAAATACAAATGTTTACCGGGTTATCTTATAAACATAGATAAATACACCCTAATCAAAACCTATTTGTGTTGTACCCTTTATAATAGATTGCATATGTCCAAACCCAAAGTCCTATTCCTACGTGTAGGCCAATTTTCAAGCATACAGAAATATCACCTTACTTTATGAACCTGATTATTGTTCACGAAATGTTAATTATTCATACTCTTGGTCGTCATATTTAGTTCAGAAATTGACAGTGCCAGCGTCTCTTTTACATGCAATTGATGCCTCCGTGGTCAGATAGGTTACCAAATATTTGTATACAACGTTGCAAAATTCTTTCTCTCCCAGAGTTGTCTACTGTCAATACCTCAGACTCTTGTACAGCTCGGGCTTGGAAATAATTGTTCAGAGTCGTCAGTATTATTAGCTTAATCGATATGATACGCTCAGTGCCAGACATATTTCCTGGAATAAAGACCATCGAAGCAGATAAAAGCAATTACAGCATCACGACTATTATTTATGTGATCGCCACCCGTCGCGGCTGGCGGCCCCTCCCGTCGCAGCTGGCGCTGGCGGCCCCACCCGTCGCGGCTGGCGGCCCCTCCCGTTGCGGCTGGCGGGCCCTCCCGGCGCGGCTGGCGGCCCCTGCCGGCGCGGCTGGCGGCCCCACCTGTCGCGGCTGGCGGCCCCACCTGTCGCGGCTGGCAGCCCCTCCCAGCGCGGCTGGCGGCCCTTCCCGTCGCGGCTGGCGGCCCTTCGACCCTCACGACGTGGCTGATGGCCCCTCCCGGCGCGGCTGGAGGCCCCTGCCGGCGTGGCTGACGCCCCTCACCTGCAGGTCGACCGGCTTCTCACAGAGCTCCCCGAGGAAGCCGAGCGGGCAGAGACAGGTGGCCGAGCCGTCCGGGGCTGAGACACACTTGCCACCGTGCCCGCAGGGTGTCCGGCTGCACAGATCCCCGCTGCATTCACCTGACGATAAACAACCGATCCTAATCAATGCAGGCGAATGGTCACCGATAGTATAGACAGATCCCCGCTGCATTCACCTGACGATAAACAACCGATCCTAATCAATGCAGGCGAATGGTCACCGATAGTATAGACAGATCCCCGCTGCATTCACCTGATGATAAACAACCGATCCTAATCAATGCAGGCGAATGGTCACCGATAGTATAGACAGATCCCCGCTGCATTCACCTGACGATAAACAACCGATCCTAATCAATGCAGGCGAATGGTCACCGATAGTATAGACAGATCCCCGCTGCATTCACCTGATGATAAACAACCGATCCTAATCAATGCAGGCGAATGGTCACCGATAGTATAGACAGATCCCCGCTGCATTCACCTGACGATAAACAACCGATCCTAATCAATGCAGGCGAATGGTCACCGATAGTATAGACAGATCCCCGCTGCATTCACCTGATGATAAACAACCGATCCTAATCAATGCAGGCGAATGGTCTACAGACACCGAGCGAGGCGCGAATGGTCTATAGACACCGAGCGAGGCGTTGGTGGAGCTTCCCGCTCAAGACGGCAAACATGGCCAGTCGGCAGCGATACAGACGAGCAATTCATGGCCAGACTTTGGGACTCAGATGGCGGCTACAAGCTCCAGACTTAACGCGGACATGGCCGGGGATTTACACGTTCGGCGATTCTGGCAATCGGAATGACAACAACTCATTTGGACTCATTTTTATGAAATCCAAGCGAAGAGTTTTTGAGAGACCTCGACAAAAATGCGTGGGCGGAAAACGTGAGCTCTATTTTGAATTCGAAAAAAAACAGACATTTTGCACTGCACCAATGGAGTGTAATTACTTAGGGTAACATCATGACATCTTCATTCCAGTATTTGTTTGCGGTGGCCGGCATCGGCAGTCGCGAAATAAACTTGTTAAAGGCTGAGTTTCGGGAGAAATCATTGAAAACTGAGTTTTAAGAGGAGTTGGCTAGGAGTTGGAATTGGTTAAATGTTGAGCTGTGAGAGGTGTTTATCAAACGTTGAATTTCGATAAGAGTGTGCTAAAGGCTGAATTTTGAGAGTGGTTCCGTAAAGGTTAACTTTGGAGATGAGTTTCTTGAAGGCTGAGTTTCGCGGAAGCTCGTGTAAAGCTGAGTTTCGAGAGGAGATCGTTCCAGGCTGATGGAAGCTGATTAAAGGGACATTCCCACCTTAACATTAGTTTTGAGTTGAGATAGCTAAGTTAGTGGCTATGTAGATCAATTTAGAAAGGTAGCATTTAAAACAAACACAGTTATCTGGTCTTAGAGAAATTCAAGTTCGATTTTTTTATAATTTGGGCTTTGGTAAGGCCCACCTTCATTTTGTAGTTTTGTTCCGATAACGTCATCTCTCGTGACCACCATGTGTACCTACCTGTTTAGAGATAAACATTGATGGTCTGGTTTGTTTTGATTTTCTATGATCAGGCTATTGCATTTACCAACAGGTCCCTATTTTCCCATCAATATATTTAATAATTATGTTGTGGTTTTCAGTTAATTTCTTATTTTCTTCGAAAGCGCTTATTTTCGAAACCCGTAATAAGATAAGACTTGTTGGTATTCAAGTCGCAAGAAGTGTCTGAAAACATTATGCCATATCATTTAGCAGCTTAAATGTTTTCTCTATTGCTCATTAATGACGTCATCTCTCCAAATTTAAAACTGAATTTTTATAAAGTTAAGTGACGTTTTCGAATAAAAAATACCATAATTGTTTAAAGCAGCACTTACTTCATATGTTTCACTACAACCTGCCTGTACTTGACAATTTTCGGAAAGGTGGGAATGTCCCTTTAAAGTCTGAGCTTTGAGAATTAAGGCCGAGTTTCAAGGGAACTTCGTTAAAGGCTGTTTGGAGAGGAGTCGTTCAACTTGTGTCATACTTTACAAGAAACGTCGTTTTGAAACAGCCGACTTATTCTGCCCTACCGCTCAATTTCGTTGTCGTGTAGCATCCCACTCCTTGGCAAAGTTTTAGAATCGGAGCTGATTGACTGGAGAAGTTCGGAATTATTTAAAGGACTGAGACCATTTGTGGAAGTTTGAAGGGCGAGTTCATGCCAAACATTGATGTACATTATGAAACACCATCAAACAAATTAATTTCCTCTTGTTTATTGCTACCTTATTAAATGTGCTAATTATTGTTTGTCCTGGATTATTACTGCCTTCTTCGAATGGATCTAACATGATTGTCATCAGTCATTGACCAGCCTATATCAGCACATTTCGTCAAAGGAGAGTCGGACGGGCAGTCAAGTGTCGCAGTGGGATTACCCTCCAATGTAACATCAGACGAGCTGTGTCCATTTCCGGTGGAAGGGGGAGGATGGGTGTTATCTCTCGGGGCGGGCGGCAGGGCCGGGGCGGCCGCACTATTGCTGCTCCGGTGTCATCTGATCATTGGTGACGTCGTTATTTCCTGGCCGGCGACAGTCGGGCGCCTCCAGAGGAGCCCGGCGGGACATAGTGACGGCAGCCGGCAATAATATCCGTCACGGCCACTGCTGGATGGTGGGATGGCAAGATATATATATATATATATATATATATATATATATATATATATATATATATATATATATATATATATATATATATATATATATATATATATATATATAGATATATATATATATATATATATATATATATATATATATATATATATATATATAATAACGATTGTTAATGCAGTACTGAAGGAAATCAGTACTTAGAGGAAAACATGATCAGGATGTTTTTCAATCAGATCTGGACAAGCTAGTTGAGTGGTCTGAAGCATGGCAGATGAAATTCAATTTGAGTAAATGTAAGATTATGCACGCTGGACGGGTTAGCAGTAAACATAGGTATGAAATGGGTGGGCAGAAAATGGAGCAGATTGAAAAGGAAAGAGATTTAGGTGTCGTGGTAAACAATAGACTATCAGCGTCAGACCAGGTTGTAGAAGCTAGGAAAAAGGCACTTAGAATGCACTAGGGGCCATTATGGCACTTTTATGGCACTAGGGGCCATAAAAGGCACTAGGGGCCATTAACAGAAATGTTTCCTACAAGAGTGAAAAGGTAACAGCAAAACTGTATTGTGCATACGTTAGACCACATTTGGAGTATTGTGTACAAGCCTGGTCTCCAACATATGAGAAAGATTGCTGGTTGTTAGAAAGAGTTCAAAAAAGGGCAACAAAAATGGTTAATTGTCTTGGTAGTTTACCTTATGAAGATAGATTAAAGAAATTGGGTATGTTTTCACTTAGATATAGAAGGCTAAGAGGAGATCTAATTGAAGTCTTCAAATTTGTAAATAGTCAGCATTCTGGATATTTAAAGGGTATGTTTGAGTTCAATAGGGAAAATCGAGGTAGAGGTCATCAGCATAAACTCATTATGAAACAAAGTAGGACTAGGCTACGACAGTCATTTTTCAGTAGAAGGGTTGTAGGACATTGGAATATGCTACCAGGGGATGTCGCTGATGCAGTGACACTTGCTTCCTTCAAAATTAGATTAGATAAATACTTTACAGAGAAGGGATTAGTTCATAAATACTCGTGGGATTACTGGTGGAGGGGGGGGGGGGGGGGGTGGGGTGGGGTGCAACCTCGGATGGGCCCAAGAGGCTCTTTGTTGCACTTTTCTTTTATGTCTTTATGTCTTTATGAACCTGAACGGAGCTACATGTAATGATACAAGATTAAGCATATCAAAATTTTCGTTAAAGGGATTATACGGGTTTCCGTCCTGCAAGGAAATGCACTCTTTTGCAGTTATATGAGCTTTAAACACCTTTAAGACATATACCAGGGACCTAAATGCTCATTAAGTCCATTATTTCAGCAATTATCAGCGTTATGACTTTAACGTTTTTCGAGACTTGTATCAGTTGTATCAGATAACGAGTACTTGATCGGCATTGCTGCCCACCACTTTTTCATCTTAGAATCTGCATCAAATTCGATGGTGCAGTAATTGCGCGGCTGAGTCAAAATAGTGGTTACGAACTCAAAAGCAAGATGCCGCTATCAGGATATAGTATATATGCCGCTATATCAAAACCACCTTGGCATACGTGACAATTCTTACGCTCTTTGCCATCTGGATGACGATTGTAGAAGGAGTTACTAAATTCAAGACGCTCTAGGCCAGGCAAGAAATGCCATGCGTTTAATCGTTTTCCATCAATTTTAGAGCTTTTAATTATCTGCAATTACTACACTGGATCACAAAAAGATTATTAAATTCAATTCTTACAGGACTCTGTATTACTACATACGTTTCGTTCGGGTTTTGTGGTTTTGGTGTTTTTTTCCTTGCGGCCTTTAGCGTTGAGAATTTGGTGGTGGCGTATGATTTTTTTGGCATGAAAATTCATGATAAATATCGAATTTTATGGGAAAAACTAGGTAACTGCTGCAGAAGAGGTAATTCCCATAAAAATGTGACTACCGTGTGACTTCTACCACCTTTATAAGTACGTTTTACTATGTAACTCAATTATTATGGGAAAAACCCGTATAATCCCTTTAAGCTTAAAAAGGTCAACATTTAATCTCGTACAAAACCAGAAATACATTGAACAAGAAAGTCATCTGAAAACGGTACTACGTCGTAATAATTGAAATACAATGACTGAAAGGACTACCTGATCGATTATTGAAGAAGACGATTTTATCAACAAGATGCATGATGGAGAACCAAAATTATATGGTTATATGAAGCTGCACCGGTCACATTGCATTAATAAAGCAAAGGGTGTGGCCCGAAGTAACAAATCAACAAGGAAATTGAAGGAAGATGCACTACTTGAAGCAATTATATTATGAAGAAAATTAAATAAGAATAGTCGTTAAGAAGTTTAAAGAAGCTCTATGCACTAGAAAGTGCAAAATTGTTGACGGCAAGAATCGGCCAGTCAGAGAGCGGGGACCAGTCGCGCCCACAGCCTCCACTGGCCGGCCTGAGTATGGTAACTTAAGCATTCTTATTAGCCAACTATAAACAGCGTTAAATTATTTGAATTCATTCTGATCATGTTGCATTGTCGATTATATTGAAGCTTTAGAGTGACATTTCGGAGATTACTAGCTGATGCTTATTGAAATGTGCCATTTTAGATATACTCACGTTATCAGGCTCGTTGCGATTCTTTTTGGACAACGTACCCCGTGTTAGGAAATTACCTAAGGGTCATATAATTTATATAATCGATAGAAAACTGGCAAAGCTGTTAGTACGCAGTCATAGTTGAAGAAAATGTCGTTTAATTGATTTCGTAATAGAATAGCTTAGGACACTACCCCTCCCCCATCAACTAGATGAGTATGAATGAGTATCTGCCATTTCTAAGTATCCAGTAACTTGTCGCGGCATATAGCAGTAATTACGTGTTCCAGCAGAGAGAAGTAATATACATTTACTATGATTGATAATACTCACAATCAGGGCCGGACAGAGAATAAATAGTATTGGAGCCAATCCCGGGAAGACGTTAGGAATTAAATTTGCTACGCCGTTACTGAGAGTCATGAAATAACTTCAGCCTTCCGAATACTAATTAAGATCAGACCATTGTGACTCTATCGGCTGCTATTGACTAGCCAGCCTTTGACAACCTGTTAATGGACTACGATATTCCGCCATGCGGCATGCAGAGCGGGGGTGAACGGAATAGACATAACCAATTAAGAGTCGCGAGACGCCTATTGCACGGCAGGACTGCTGCAGGGCATCGTAGGAGGAGACCTATCGTAGAAGTGATGCTATAACTTGGATATATAGTGTCAATGGTTACGACCAATTAGTCATCAAGATCAATCGGGAAAGACACAGTGACAACGCTATGAACACCGGAGCTTTTAGAAGAGGCATGACGACTTGTATGCACAGCTACTATGTCGAAAATCAATCAGCGCGGCGAAACATGTAATGAAGGTGCTCTTGGAAAATTATGCCCAGACCGATTGATGGATAGGGTGGTTGGAAGTAGCTAAGTTCAAGACTGCGGGTGCCAAATGCCCAGAGGATGATAGGCTGGCGCAGAAGGAGGGCGAGTGAGGAAAGGGATAAGATGGAGGAGGAGACCGGACGTGTCTCATAAGTCACTCTCGGTTAGACGGGGAGATCTCTAGAGATCCCCGGGCGCCCGCAGTCGATATATAGGCAAGGGCATCCGCGTAGCCCGCCATCGGTGCCGGCCGGTGTTAACTTTGAAGGTTTTAGTCCGGCGGAGCCCCGATAGGGCCGGGACAGAGGACACATGGCCGGCGGAGCCCCGATAGGGCTGGGACAGAAGGTGCAGGTCCGGCGGAGCCCCGATAGGGCCGGGACAGAGGACACATGTCCGGCGGAGCCCCCGATAGGGCCGTGACAGAAGGCGCAGGTCCGGCGGAGCCACGATAGGGCCGGAACAGAGGACACATGGCCGGCGGAGCCCCGATAGGGCTGGGACATAAAGCGCAGGTCCGGCAGAGCCCCGATAGGGCCGGGACAGAAGGCGCAGGTCCGGAGGAGCCCCGCTAGGGCCGGGACAGAGGGCGCAGATCTAGCGGAGCTCCAATAGGGCCGGGACAGAGGAGGCAGGTCCGGCGGAGCCCCGATAGGGCCAGGACTGAGGACACAGGTCCGGCGGAGCCCCGATAGGGCCCGGACAGTAGGTATAGGGGCTCTCCCGGGCAGAGAGGATAAGACGGGCAGTAAAACGTTGTCGGTGTTACACATTACATTTTTTTTTAGTCCGAATGTTTTTGAATGGATGGATTTCCGAGGTCAGGCCCCACACTAAGCATAGCTTGTTGCGCAGGCCCTGACCCCACCACCCGATCAAACAGTTCCTGGCGTCCGGCAGAATTTAGAAGCGAAAGTTTTACGTGCCCGACATACCTGGACACGGTCCGCCCCGCCCTCTGACGTCACCTGACCTTGAGTGCGACCGCTGCCACCGGCCACAGGCCATCCCAGTCAGGGGCAAATAGTGAGCGCTGAAGCGACTCGAACCCGGGCTGCCACTACCGGGTGAGGTCAGAAGCCCAGCGCTCTCTCACTGAGCTACAGGGACGGACACAACAAAACATAAGTCCTATGGATAAGCTAACTCCCTCTAAAGTAAGGACCGAACGAATTGCGGTTAAGACATGTAATCTGGGCAGCCCACGCAGTAATGCTGTCGTTCAGCGGAGCAATAACAGGATTTCTTGATGAGGACATTTATCCTACCTGGGAGTCACTTGTCCAGCTGGCATCCGGCACTACTGGGAGGGAATTTGGGGGCGCACAAATTATTATGGGTCGTATGAAAGCGGAATGTCTGTAGCTGAGAGAGTGCCAGTGAGGATGGCGAAGGATAAATCTTAGGTTAAGACCCAGTAGGAGTGGTGCGAACTCAGCCAGGACAGCCAGATGGAGCATCACTCGAAGGCAAGCAAAACTTAGCAACGCTGGCGTACGACAAGTGGGCGATTTGGTTTTGGAGTTAAGGAAGTGTTAACGGGGATGGATAACGGAACGGATGACCTAACTTACGAACCGAATTAAGATTTTAAAGAAATATCTGAATCACGAAAGTTGGCAATGGTCACCAGGGCGTCACACCCGACGCTAATCCTACACACCGAGGTCCGGCCCCACGCTAAGCATAGCTTGTTGCGCAGGCCCTGACCCCACCACCCGATCAAACAATTCCTGGCGTCCGGCAGAATTTAGAAGCGATCGATTTTTTCTCCCTACCTTTTGAAATATGAACCGGTACGGGAGCACACGCGATAGTAACACATAGTCCTTTTAGTCCTTTTAGTCCTTCATAAAAATTGCCAGGCCTCCATGCATGCCAACAATCTCAACAATCTCACTACCCCCTATGACCCCTCTGGCGTTGTATCGTCCTCACCCTCATGGACGAGACCCTGCCTCCCGTCCTCGAGCAGTGAAGTGACATGTGGTGTAACCAGCCTATATGATGAACGAGAGTAATCAGCCTCTCAAAATATAAAGCATCTACTACCATCACATGTTTTGTACGCTGAAGAGGATCTTGCTACACTATCTACGTCACCATCTACATCTCTACATCTGTATCTTCTTCTCTCATCACTTTAGTGGACCTGGACCTACGAGCCGTCAGGTCTCACTTCAGGTCGTCCATGGAGCTGACGAAGGACGACAGCAAGAGGGACTACCACCAACATAGCCCCGTGGAGAGGATGTTTTTTCTCCCTACCCTTCTTTACCCCTCTCTCTTCTTTTACCGCCTCTTCTACCTTCTTCCCCATTCCCTTCACCCTACAATGTTCCCGCCACTGCTCTCCCACTCTGCAACTTATCTCTCCCTCCACACGCAAGAGTGGAGCGGAATTCGGCTCACCCCCTCCTCCTCTATCTTACCCTCCCACTCTCACTACCCCCTATGACCCCTCTATCACCCCCCTCCCCCCCACGCTACAGATGTGTCGCTGGTTTTGTGTCTCTGGCGCCAATGGAGGTGTGGCGACCGAAGCTGCGTGTGCTGTTTCAGCGTCTATAATAATTGTGTCTTTATGCGGCGGGACTGAAGTTCTCGTCGACGTGTGTGTGTGTGTGTGTGTGTGTGTGTGTGTGTGTGTGTGTGTGTGTGTGTGTGTGTGCCAATGGAGGTGTGGTGACCGAAGCTGCGTGTGCTGTTTCAGCGTCTATAATAATTGTGTCTTTATGCGGCGGGACTGAAGTTCTCGTCGACGTGTGTGTGTGTGTGTGTGGTGCCAATGGAGGTGTGGCGACCGAAGCTGCGTGTGCTGTTTCAGCGTCTATAATAATTGTGTCTTTATGCAGCGCGTCTATAATAATTGTGTCTTTATGCAGCGCGTCTATAATAATTGTGTCTTTATGCAGCGCGTCTATAATAATTGTGTTTTTATGCGGCGCGTCTATAATAATTGTGTCTTTATGCAGCGCGTCTATAATAATTGTGTCTTTATGCAGCGCGTCTATAATAATTGTGTCTTTATGCAGCGCGTCTATAATAATTGTGTCTTTATGCAGCGCGTCTATAATAATTGTGTCTTTATGCAGCGCGTCTATAATAATTGTGTCTTTATGCAGCGCGTCTATAATAATTGTGTCTTTATGCAGCGCGTCTATAATAATTGTGTCTTTATGCAGCGCGTCTATAATAATTGTGTCTTTATGCGGCGCGTCTATAATAATTGTGTCTTTATGCAGCGCGTCTATAATAATTGTGTCTTTATGCAGCGCGTCTATAATAATTGTGTCTTTATGCAGCGCGTCTATAATAATTGTGTCTTTATGCAGCGCGTCTATAATAATTGTGTCTTTATGCGGCGCGTCTATAATAATTGTGTCTTTATGCAGCGCGTCTATAATAATTGTGTCTTTATGCAGCGCGTCTATAATAATTGTGTCTTTATGCAGCGCGTCTATAATAATTGTGTCTTTATGCAGCGCGTCTATAATAATTGTGTCTTTATGCAGCGCGTCTATAATAATTGTGTCTTTATGCAGCGCGTCTATAATAATTGTGTCTTTATGCAGCGCGTCTATAATAATTGTGTCTTTATGCAGCGCGTCTATAATAATTGTGTCTTTATGCAGCGCGTCTATAATAATTGTGTCTTTATGCAGCGCGTCTATAATAATTGTGTCTTTATGCAGCGCGTCTATAATAATTGTGTCTTTATGCAGCGCGTCTATAATAATTGTGTCTTTATGCAGCGCGTCTATAATAATTGTGTCTTTATGCAGCGCGTCTATAATAATTGTGTCTTTATGCAGCGCGTCTATAATAATTGTGTCTTTATGCAGCGCGTCTATAATAATTGTGTCTTTATGCAGCGCGTCTATAATAATTGTGTCTTTATGCAGCGCGTCTATAATAATTGTGTCTTTATGCAGCGCGTCTATAATAATTGTGTCTTTATGCAGCGCGTCTATAATAATTGTGTCTTTATGCAGCGCGTCTATAATAATTGTGTCTTTATGCAGCGCGTCTATAATAATTGTGTCTTTATGCAGCGCGTCTATAATAATTGTGTCTTTATGCAGCGCGTCTATAATAATTGTGTCTTTATGCAGCGCGTCTATAATAATTGTGTCTTTATGCAGCGCGTCTATAATAATTGTGTCTTTATGCTATAATAATTGTGTCTTTATGCAGCGCGTCTATAATAATTGTGTCTTTATGCAGCGCGTCTATAATAATTGTGTCTTTATGCAGCGCGTCTATAATAATTGTGTCTTTATGCAGCGCGTCTATAATAATTGTGTCTTTATGCAGCGCGTCTATAATAATTGTGTCTTTATGCAGCGCGTCTATAATAATTGTGTCTTTATGCGGCGCGTCTATAATAATTGTGTCTTTATGCAGCGCGTCTATAATAATTGTGTCTTTATGCGGCGCGTCTATAATAATTGTGTCTTTATGCAGCGCGTTTATAATAATTGTGTCTTTATGCGGCGCGTCTATAATAATTGTGTCTTTATGCGGCGCATCTATAATAATTGTGTCTTTATGCAGCGCGTCTATAATAATTGTGTCTTTATGCGGCGCGTCTATAATAATTGTGTCTTTATGCAGCGCGTCTATAATAATTGTGTCTTTATGCAGCGCGTCTATAATAATTGTGTCTTTATGCGGCGCGTCTATAATAATTGTGTCTTTATGCAGCGCGTCTATAATAATTGTGTCTTTATGCGGCGCGTCTATAATAATTGTGTCTTTATGCAGCGCGTCTATAATAATTGTGTCTTTATGCAGCGCGTCTATAATAATTGTGTCTTTATGCAGCGCGTCTATAATAATTGTGTCTTTATGCAGCGCGTCTATAATAATTGTGTCTTTATGAAGCGCGTCTATAATAATTGTGTCTTTATGCAGCGCGTCTATAATAATTGTGTCTTTATGCAGCGCGTCTATAATAATTGTGTCTTTATGCGGCGCGTCTATAATAATTGTGTCTTTATGCAGCGCGTCTATAATAATTGTGTCTTTATGCAGCGCGTCTATAATAATTGTGTCTTTATGCAGCGCGTCTATAATAATTGTGTCTTTATGCAGCGCGTCTATAATAATTGTGTCTTTATGCAGCGCGTCTATAATAATTGTGTCTTTATGCAGCGCGTCTATAATAATTGTGTCTATGCAGCGCGTCTATAATAATTGTGTCTTTATGCAGCGCGTCTATAATAATTGTGTCTTTATGCGGCGGGACTGAAGTTCTCGTGGACGTGTGTGTGTGTGTGTGTGTGTGTGTGTGTGTGTGTGTGTGTGTGTGTGTGTGTGTGTGTGTGTGTGTGTGTGTGTGTGTGTGTGTGTGTGTGTGTGTGTGTGTGTGTGTGTGTGTGTGTGATACATTGTATGTATGCAAGTTGTTTTTAATTTGTTTCCACTAATTCCAACTGTGTGTCTCTTCTAACATGATGACGCGGCATTCAGAATAGCCATTGCTTATCATGTGATGGAGAATGCCTAAACTGTCAAATACAAATACAAATACAAACATCTTTGTTGCTGGCTCATTACACACATTTTATTTGAATATTTACACAGTTTTAACATTCCTAACAGTATTTCAGATTTCCAAAATTATTGGAAATATTGTAAGAATATTCAATTCATTTGAAGTATTCCCGTGATAAATTAGGTTGCTCATAAGTAAACATTCGAATCACGAATATATAAACTAATCCACACCCCATGTAGTGAAACTGAAGGTCCTCACGACTTGTGTAGACAATGCACCTGATCAGAACAAGACTGTGACATACTGGGTAGCTGTGCTGCCACTGATCACAGGAAACGATCAGAGAAGAATCAATATTATTAATTATAATAATTTCTACTCATAACACCCCAACGCCCTTTTCCATTGTATCGAGCAAATAATGCTGTAACTACCAGTAAAACGCCTTTTTGGGCGATGACCGAGCGGGTGCGCACTGGTAAAGCTAAAACAGGTTTGAAATATGAACCGGTACGGGAGCACACGCGATAGTAACACATAGTCCTTTTAGTCCTTTTAGTCCTTCATAAAAATTGCCAGGCCTCCATGCATGCCAACATCAAAATTAAGTTTTATTAAATTGTTCATGATCTGCTTTCTTGAATCCGCCAAAAGGGAGTACGTTCTGAGCGTTGGATGCTTCAGCGTATAACAAATGATGTTCAGATTAATCATGCCATTTTTGATCAATAACTATTTTTGTTCATTTCGACGTTTGCGTGTGCCACGCGCTGTGGTACCACCCCTATCAGCATGCACCGTCGCACCAGACCAAAATAAAAATTTATTTGTTAGTCCTATCCAATGGTGAAAACCCGATCTCAATCGGAGGAGTGGTTGCAAAGTTATTAGTTTCTGAAAAGCGTCTGTATGGCCGGGTCGGATCGGGCCGGTTCGGGCCGGTTCGGGCCGGTTCGGGCCGGTTCGGGCCGGTTCGGGTCGGTCCGGGCCGGTTCGGGCCAGTTCGGGCCAGTTCGGTCCGGGTCAAATGCAAATTTGTCTAGTAAGTTGACGAGAAACCTCACGGGCGCTTCGCGCCCGCTCGGTAATTAACTAATCCTTGACATAATTAGATTTGAGGCTATACAGTATACAAGTACGATACTCCTTTGTTGCTACCACGACATTCAGATTTGATAGATGTGCTGGCTCCACTAAGCACTAGATTAGGTCAACAAATCCAGGGACGGCATTGAAAGCTTGCCCTTTTCACCTTTAGAGGCTCTGTGAGCCAAACAGCGAACCTAATGTTAGTGGCCTAACATTGCTAATACTAGACCACACATATAGAATTAATGATACTGCGTTATTTCCGATTTCCCCAGTCTTCTTTGTAAAATATTAGAACCAGTTAAAAGGCAATGCAAACTGCACGTTTGCCTATCTTGTAATACCTCACCCTGACTGACAAGTGTCCCACCCCGTCTAACCCCGACTGATACATGTCCTACCCCCACTGACCAAGGTCCTACTCCACTGACCAATGTCCTACCCCCTACTGACCAATGTCCCTCCCCTACTGACCAATGTCCCACCCTACTGACCAATGTCCCACCCCGACTGAACAATGTCCCTCCCCTACTGACCAATGTCCCTCCCCGACTGACCAATGTCCCTCCCCTACTGACCAATGTCCCTCCCCTACTGACCAATGTCCCTCCCCTACTGACCAATGTCCCACCCCGACTGACCAATGTCCCTCCCCTACTGACCAATGTCCCTCCCCGGCTGACCAATGTCCCTCCCCTACTGACCAATGTCCCTCCCCTACTGACCAATGTCCCTCCCCGGCTGACCAATGTCTCTCCCCTACTGACCAATGTTCCTCCCCGGCTGACCAATGTCCCTCCCCTACTGACAAATGTCCCTCCCCTACTGACCAATGTCCCTCCCCTACTGTGTCCCTCCCCTACTGACCAATGTCCCTCCCCTACTGACCAATGTCCCACCCCGACTGACCAATGTCCCTCCCCTACTGACCAATGTCCCTCCCCTACTGACCAATGTCCCTCCCCTACTGACCAATGTCCCTCCCCTACTGACCAATGTCCCTCCCCGGCTGACCAATGCCCCAGACCGACTGACCAATGTCCCTCCCCTACTGACCAATGTCCCTCCCCGGCTGACCAATGTCCCTCCCCTACTGACCAATTTCCCTCCCCTACTGACCAATGTCCCACCCCGACTGACCAATGTCCCTCCCCTACTGACCAATGTCCCTCCCCTACTGACCAATGTCCCTCCCCTACTGACCAATGTCCCTCCCCTACTGACCAATGCCCCTCCCCGGCTGACCAATGCCCCAGACCGACTGACCAATGTCCCTCCCCTACTGACCAATGTCCCTCCCCGGCTGACCAATGTCCCTCCCCTACTGACCAATGCCCCTCCCATACTGACCAATGTCCCTTCCCGGCTGACCAATGTCCCTCCCCGACTAACCAATGTCCCTCCCCTACTGACCAATGTCCCTCCCCTACTGACCAATGTCCCTCCCCTACTGACCAATGTCCTCCCCGACTGACCAATGTCCCAGACCGACTGACCAATGCCCCTCCCCTACTGACCAATGTCCCTTCCCGACTGACCAATGTCCCTCCCTACTGACCAATGTCCCTCCCCGGCTGACCAATGTCCCTCTCCTACTGACCAATGTTCCTCCCCGACTGACCAATGTCCCTCCCCTACTGACCAATGTCCCTCCCCAGCTGACCAATGTCCCTCCCCTACTGACCAATGTCCCTCCCCGACTGACAAATGTCCCTCCCCTACTCACCTATGTCCCTCCCCGGCTGACCAATGTCCCAGACCGACTGACCAATGTCCCTCCCCGACTGACCAATGTCCCTCCCCTACTGACCAATGTCCCTCCCCTACTGACCAATGTCCCTCCCCGACTGACCAATGTCCCTCCCCTACTGACCAATGTCCCTCCCCTACTGACCAATGTCCCTCCCCGACTGACCAATGTCCCTCCCCTTCTGACCAATGTCCCTCCCCTACTGACCAATGTCCCTCCCCGGCTGACCAATGTCCCTCCCCGACTGATCAATGTCCCTCCCCGACTGACCAATGTCCCTCCCCTACTGACCAATGTCCCTCCCCTACTGACCAATGTCCCTCCCCTACTGACCAATGTCCCAGACCGACTGACCAATGTCCCTCCCCTACTGACCAATGTCCCTCCCCTACTGACCAATGTCCCTCCCCTACTGACCAATGTCCCAGACCGACTGACCAATGCCCCAGACCGACTGACCAATGTCCCAGCCATGGAGGGCGTCTCCGGATGGCGCCGGTCGGAAGTCCAGGCTGTGGTCGTTGATTTCCAAGAGGCGGATACAGCCGCGGTAGCCGGAGGTGACTCCCAAGCGGTCTCGGTCGGCGTGCACGCCCCGCACACCGCCCACGAACAGTGGCAGCTCGAACGTGATGTGCCAGAAGATACCCTGCGATAGGACAGCGACCGCGGCCCCGTCACCTCAGGGGACAGGTCACATCGGAGGGGGGGGGGGGGGTCACAGGCGCGGCGCAGATGGTGAATATGCCCTGAGACAGGACAGCGACCACGGCCGTCACCACAGGGGATAGGTCACAGCGGAGGGGAGGGGGGGGGGGGGGGTCACAGGCGCGGCGCAGGTCACAGCGGAGGGGGGGTCACAGCGGAGGTCACAGCGGAGGCGCGGTGCAGGTCACAGCGGAGGAAGGGCGGGGGGGGGGGGGGGTCAGAGGCGCGGCGCAGGTCACAGCGGGGGGGGGGGGGGGGGCAGGCGCGGCGCAGATGGTGAATATTCCCTGCGACAGGACAGCGACCACGGCCGTCACCACAGGGGACAGGTCACAGCGGAGGGGGGGGGGGGGGTCACAGGCGCGGAGCAGGTCAGCGGAGGGGGGGGGGGGTCACAGGCGCAGTGCAGGTGGTGATAAGTCTTTTGAACCAAACAAGTATGAGCGGTTACATTGGTGCACTGTATTGAGTGTTTACAACGTCACACGATATTACACTACATGAAAATGTATGTTACTCGACAGCCATATTTCCTCAATATATGCGAAACAGTTTTTTTAATTGCTCACGGTGTGGAAGAAGCGAATGCCAGTGCGTAAAGCTTGGGAAGTATATTCACTCATGGTCGTATATTTGTAAACTGGTGCTACTAGAATAAATATTTGTTGACGAGCGTTAATTAGTATCGGTCAGACTAGGCATCTCAGTTAGTAGCTACGAGTGCCAGTCTGCCTGTCCCGTTCTCCATTTCGACTGTCTCCGTCTTCTCGTGGCCGTGCCGTGCCGATATCATCGCGGCAGCTCCCTCGGTACGGTTGGCCGGCCGCTGTGAGCCAGTTTGGCGCGTCTGCGGCGAGTTTGGCGCGGCGCTGTGCCGCTCGGTGTTCCGGCCGGCTTTGGTCGGCTTCAGAGGATCATTCCGCTGCTCAGCGACGCCACAGAGCTGAGACGGCTCTCAAAAAGGCTGCACGAGCTGTGCCGGCACTCAACGGGCTGTACCGGCACTCCCGAGGCCACCAGACTGCCCCGTGAGAGGAGAATTGAGTGCGGCAATGAGCGGAGTCGGAGACATTGGGAGGGATCTGAATCGCCGGTGGCCGCCGGAAGTGTCACCCAGGGGCATTACCAAGAACCTCGATAGAGGCTAATGCATCGTGACAGCGTCCGATTTCCCAGATTACGGCAGGAAATTGGTTTTTGAATCTGGCTCCCGGAGCAGCCCGTGCGCCGACTTCAACACCAGATTTCATTCCATCAATTCCTCGCAGTATTATCCCTGTCATTACATCAAGGGGGCTTTATTCCAACATCTCAGACACAAAACCGCATTTAAGTGGCTCCCAACACGGGCATCCGGGCAGACTGGGGTGTCATTCCGTCCACCGCTGACGCCTTCTGAGAATAATGATTGAATTGGATCCCACCGTCGGCATACCAAGCACAGTCTGCAGGCCAGACTGCAGGCCAGACTGCAAGCTAGACTGGGCCAGACTGCAGGCCAGACTGCAGGCCAGACTGCAGGCCAGACTGGGCCAGACTGCAGGCCAGACTGCAGGCCAGACTGGGTCAGACTGCAGGCCAGACTGCAGGTCAGTCTGCAGGCCAGTCTGCAGGCCAGACTGGGCCAGACTGCAGGCCAGACTGCAGGCCAGTCTGCAGGCCAGACTGGGCCAGACTGCAGGCCAGACTGCAGGCCAGACTGCAGGCCAGACTGCAGGCCAGACTGGGCCAGACTGCAGGCCAGACTGCAGGCCAGACTGCAGACCAGACTGGGCCAGACTGCAGGCCAGACTGGGCCAGACTGCAGGCCAGACTGCAGGCCAGACTGCAGGCAAGACTGCAGGCAAGACTGCAGGCCAGACTGCAGACCAGTCTGCAGGCCAGACTGGGCCAGACTGCAGGCCAGACTGCAGGCCAGTCTGCAGGCCAGACTGGGCCAGACTGCAGGCCAGATTGCAGGCCAGACTGCCAGACTGCAGGCCAGACTGCAGGCCAGACTGCAGGCCAGACTGGGCCAGACTGCAGGCCAGACTGCAGGCCAGACTGCAAGCCAGACTGCAGGCCAGTCTGCAGGCCAGACTGGGCCAGCAGAGGGCCGGGACGAACCGTAAACCGGGGGTTAGGCCAGCCTTGGCATTTTTGCCATTTTCTGGACTTTTTGGGTCCAAATAATTTTGCTCTCTTCATTTTTTCTTCTTCTGGAAATTTGCTCTCTTTTCACCTGATCTTACCAACATTGTAGTTAAAATACAATTTCATTTTCCTCACAAGGATTTAATATCTATTATAAATCAGGAATTTTTACTTTCCAAATTAAATTTGTTTTTCTAAATATGAAAATCGTAATTTTTATTACAAGAAAATTGTACTCTCCACCTATGGATTTTTACTCTCCGGGACCAGGTCATGAAACAAAAGATCAAACACTGGATTAGGCCGCACCGACAAACGGTCAACCACCACATCACTGACTGGGTGTCATTGGCCGGGTCAGGGGAGGTCGGGGGTCGGGGTGGAAGGGATTCAGGGCCTAGTCAGGTACGGGCGGGGCTGGACCGCTGGACCCGGCGCCGGCTGGAGAAGGGGGCTGGGGGACGGGGAGGGGACAGACACGGACCGCTGGCTGGCAGCCTGCTATCGGGGTCGGTTATCGACCACGCGGCCCGCGGCCCGCCGCCGGCCCCGCCGTGTCTCCAGGCAGGAAACCGGCGTCGCGGCCGACGGAAACATCGATTCAGCGCTGGAGTCGTAACGCGAATTTAGCGCCGAACGCGCCAGCAAGGAAGCATGCTAGGCCATGAGCCGCTGCTGCTGCCTGACCCCTCAGCCGCTACGTCCGTCCCGCGGCCGGCAGTGACACGCGGCGCGGTCAGGAGTGACCTCCCGCGGCCGGCAGTGGCACGCGGCGCGGTCAGGAGCGTCCGTCCCGCGGCCGGCAGTGGCACGCGGCGCGGTCAGGAGCGTCCGTCCCGCGGCCGGCAGTGGCACGCGGCGCGGTCAGGAGCGTCCGTCCCGCGGCCGGCAGTGGCACGCGGAGCGGTCAGGAGCGTCCGTCCAGAGGCCGGCAGTGGCACGCGGCGCGGTCAGGAGCGTCCGTCCAGAGGCCGGCAGTGGCACGCGGTGCGGTCAGGAGCGTCCGTCCCGAGGCCGGCAGTGGCACGCGGTGCGGTCAGGAGTGACCTCCCGCGGCCGGCAGTGGCACGCGGCGCGGTCAGGAGCGTCCGTCCTGCGGCTGGCAGTGGCACGCGGCGCGGTCGGGAGTGACCTGGCGCCGCCGGCAGTGGCACGCGGCGCGGTCAGGAGTGACCTCGCGCGGCTGGCAGTGGCACGCGGCGCGGTCAGGAGTGACCTCGCGCGGCTGGCAGTGGCACGCGGCGCGGTCAGGAGTGACCTGGCAGGGCTGCGATGGAGTCGCCAGCGGTGGCTGGCAGACATTCAACGTCAGCCAGCATGTCAGCTGCAGGCGGCTATAGTTCAGACTCAGAAATAGCCCTGTCGATTATTCACTGCCTCGAGGCTCTGAACGCTGCACCATTATTATGGACATAAATTGGTGATAAAGATCAATGCATAATGGGCGACACATGAGGCGCGGCGAATTGTTGGACTGCAAGTGAACTTAGCGAGCTTCTGCTATATAGACGGCAAACGCCTATGAAATGAGGGTTTAACATGCCCTCGGTGTGTTGTCTGCTGTTTACCTGTGATATGCCCTCGGTGTGTTGTCTGCTGTTTACCTGTGACATGCCCTCGGTGTGTTGTTTGTTGTTTACTTGTGACATGGCCTCGATGTGTTGTCTGTTGTTTACTTGTGACATGGCCTTGATGTGTTGTCTGCTGTTTACCTGTGACATGCCCTCGGTGTGTTGTCCGTTGTTGAGCTGCATCCAGACGAAGGAGCGGGTTCGGATGATGGACAGACGGTTCCAGCGATCCAGAGAGACTGGTTCTCGAGAGCGGACTACCCCCAGTCCGGAGCCGCAGTCGAACCTGAAACCAACGGGGAGCCGTCAACTGACCGAGCTGGAAACCAACGGGGAACCGTCAACTGACCGAGCTGGAAACCAACGGGGAACCGTCAACTGACCGAGCTGGAAACCAACAGGGAACCGTACACTGACCGAGCTGGAAACCAAAAGGGAACCGTGAACTGACCGAGCTGGAAACCAACAGGGAGCCGTGCACTGGCCGAGATGGAAACCAACAGGGAACCGTGAACTGACCGAGCTGGAAACCAACAGGGAGCCATGAACTGACCGAGCTTGAAACCAACAGGGAACCATGAACTGACCGAGCTTGACACCAACAGGGAACAGGGTTGTCTTAACCTTAGCAGGTTTGCTCAGTTCACTATTTTCATAGTCTCCCTAACAGTCCCTAACTTTACCAAATGCGAACACTCTCGGTCTTTAGCCAGTGATTCATGTGGTAATGACAAGCAATATTGAAATTGTAATAATAATGAAGTTTACTAAAAATATGCATAAAACACCTTCTTTACGACACATTTGCAGCTTGGAGGTAATTTGTCCACTATGTCCAGCAACTTAATGTTGCTATCAGCATTACAATGATGAGGAATATCATTATATTAAATGCATTGGAGTGAAAAAAGGATCCATCTTTCGGGTGCTGATCATATTATAATGGCCTCCACTGAGGCAGACCATTAAGCCATTAAAACTGAGGCCGACCATTATGCCATTAAGACTGAGGAAGACCATTAAGCCATTAAGACTGAGGCAGACCATTAAGCAATTAAGACTGAGGCAGACTATTAAGCCATGAAGACTGAGGCAGACCATCAAGCCATTAAGACTGAGGCAAACCATTAAGTCATTAAGACTGAGGAAGACCATTAAGCCATTCATACTGATGCAGACCATTAAGCCATTAATACTGAGGCAGACCATTAAGCCATTAAGACTGAGGCAGACCATTAAGCCATCGTCACCATGTCGCTGTGGTTATCCGATGCCGTTATGGGTGACGAAGAGGACTTGTACAGAAAACCAGCTGCAATTCTTTGTTTTCGGGTCTAATTCATTTGATTACATTGAGGATTATGAATGCAAACTCTCCTGGGTCTCAAATCAACGATTAGTTCTCAAATGAAAGTGCTTAACGTTTTTCACCAAAATATGTTGTGTTTAAAAAACGGCTTGAAAATGCGAAATTAAATATATTTCTGTAACGTAAAACTCGTCAAAAGTAGGACCATGTCATTCCGTACCAATGGCTCATCAATCAGAAGCGCAAGTTAACGCTGTCAGTGGACAAGTGCGCAAACATAGGTCAACAACAGTCCCGGGAACCGATCTATGGGATCAATTCTTTCGATTTCCTTTTCCTTCGATTTCTCATAAGTCTGACGACAGGCGCTGGAATGTACCGAAGGCCGCCTCCGCCGACGCCGGAGTGTCTTCACGGATCCGAATTGGCACATTGTCCAGTCAGGCGGCACCGGTTTGGACGGCAAGTGAGACGCATACGGGACGCATCAGTCCCGTCCGGAGATATATGGTCAGGTCTCGCCGGCCTCGCCGAGCTGCTGAGACGGCGTCTGGGAGCCACCGACTGCGCACTCTGCAATATCGTCAGCGATGATGGACATCTCAAGCTGCAGCATGACGCACTGCTGAACTTTATATCGAGGCGGCTTCAGACCATCACAGCCTTCGACGACGGCCGGTTCGAGTTCAATTCTCCGCCCGAGGCGAAATAGGTTTTAATCAAGATATCATTTTGAAGTGACGCCAAGCTCATCTGTCTTGGGGCTGTGGACATTTTGACGTGAGTCATTGTCAGTGTTTGGCGAAGACATTATCGGAGGCAATCAGACGAAAACTTGGCTGCTTTTGTGAGGCTTTATCATCCAATGGCAGGAGATGTCAGTCGGCGAGCGTTCATGCAAGGAGTGGAGTGAAAAGAGCCTATCGTGAATAGCATTTCACAAGTGAAAATTAGTACGCTCGTTCAACTAAATTTGTTCATTAAATTAAATGACCCGTCGAGTGTACACTGTGTAATTACCGAGCGAGCGCGAAGCGCCCGCGAGGTTTCTCGCCAACTTACTAGACAAATTTACATTTGACCCGGCCCGACACGGCCCGACACGGCCCGACACGGCCCGCCACACGGCCGTGACGCTTTTCGGAAGCTAATAACTTTGCAACCACTGCTCCGATTGAGATCGGGTTTTCACCATTGGATATGACCATCAAATCAATTTTGTTTTTGGTATGGTGCGTTCTGATAGGGGTGGTAACACAGCGCGTGGCACGCGCAAAAGTGGGGCAGGTCAAATCACCGATTTTAGAGGAAAATCGCGCCTAACGATAAAGTCGCCTCACCAAACTGGACCACATTTGGTGTACGCTAAGAGCCAATGATGCCCCATATGTTCCATGCCTAATTTAAACTTAAGGCTTAAGCGCACCTGAGCACGTGGAATAAATAGGGGTGTCGGGTTACACCCCTATGATGTATCTCAGAAACTACTAGGCCGATTATGGCGCAATTTAGTGTGCTGCTCCCGACTGACATCCTAGCAATATTCCACATGATGAATTGGCAGTTGGATGGCACGTGCACGCACGTGCGGACCCTTTTTCTATATCTTCGAAACTACTGGAACTATTGAGCTGAAATTGTGCATGTAGGTTAGGGCATGACTATTAGTTGCTTTAGACCTGCCGAGGACCTTTAGCTTTAGACCTTTACACCAATATGCACGTGCGCGTGTGCGCCACCGTATTTCAGAGCTCGGAAACTACTGGACCTATCGATATGAAAATTTGCATAGATGCTTAGGAAGGGCTGTTGGGAGGTTTGCGCTTGGCGGAACTTTTGAGTCACTATGCACGTGTTCACTGCACACGTGCGGACCACTATTTGCTATCTCTGAAACTACCTGCCTGATTCAGCTGAACGTTCCTATGCACACCTACTAGAGTATAACCACGGTAAAACTATTGAACGTTTTACTCATCATTGGGACACAGTCAATGCGCACGTAAGCTCCCGTACCGTTTAATATTTCAAACCTGTGTTAGCTTGGACAAGTAGTGCGACCCGCACAGAACAATGGTAGCTTGAAAATAACGTGTTATTTGGGAATGTAACTGGATGTAAGGTAGACGCTCTTTATCGTTCCAGAGTGCGCCCAATATCACATGGGATTCTCACCAGAAATGCATATTGTTTGCATTTTGCAAGCTTCTTGCTGTTTTCAATTAGAAGAGCTGGTTTAGCCATGTCGCACCTCGAATTAAGACTAGAAATAATTTATTTTGAAATGCACCTATTCTACAAACAATTACTCGAGCAAATTTGAAGCGGTACCATGGGGCGCAAAAAAAATGAAGATTTTCCGAACCTGATATTAAAGTATTTTGGTGCGAATTTCGGCATATCCAAAACTATTTTGTGTATAAAAGTGCGATATGGCTCACGAGTACCGTGCAAAAGCTATAGCATGCAAATCTGCACTGCGGAACTATTGTAGAGGTACAGGAGCAGCACAATATGCATTCCAGTCAGGAAGTCAGGAATACAAAACTGTTCTGTGCTTTGTTTAGACGTTAAACTTCCACTTCGCAAAGGCTGAACAAACATACACGCTTCTGAATATTAGTATTCTTTTCTAGCGCCGATTGCTAAAATGTAAACATACGCCGGCGGATTCAGAATGTCTTAAATTTCAGCTTTGTTCTTCAGTGTTTGACCAAAGTTTACTTACTGGTTGTAAAGTTCAGCTGGTTGTTGCGCCACTGAACCAATACAAATACATACCAATGTGCGCCAACATCACGCATATTCAATGTCAATATGCGAACTGCGAAGATAAAGAAATGGGACCAATACTTTGAAAGCTGGAGGAGAAAGGGAAACTGGCTGTGTCAGGACTGCTGATCCAGCCGAGCTCCTGATCCACCAGAAGAGCCGTACAACAGGCAAAACAGACTACTGATGACAGAACTGCTGATCCAGCCGAGCTCCTGGTCCACCAGAAGCCGTACAACAGGCAAGTCCAACTACTGATCCTCTTCACTTCCATGATCTTAGCTCATCACCTGCCTGAGCTACCTGCTGCCTCACATGAGCCACCTGCTACCTCACCTGAACTCGACGAAGCCGTCAGTGATCACGACGGCCATGAAGTCGCCGGCCAGGTGGTCGGTCTCGCCACTGAGCAGCAGCAGACCGTCCCACTCCTCAGGACGCAGCTCCACCGTCAGACGCATGTCCGTGTGCGCCTCCACCGGCGGCGGAAACTGCGCGAAACTCGAGCCGGTGAACCGCGGCGCGTGCACGTCCAGCGCTGCGGGCAGACGAAGTACGACTGGTCAGGCAGACGGCACGCGGAGACCGGAGTCATTGCCAGAATATCGCTCACAGGAAACGCACAGCTTAGGTTTGTAGCGACCTCGTTTCAGCAGAGCAGATTGGAAAGCGTTGAACTATTTTTAGCGTCTGATTATACCAGACGACAGGCTCAATGATACCGAATGAATCAACTGCCGTCATTGTGATTGGGAGAATGAGAGGAAAATGGTTCCATCGAAGCCTTAATGAACCTACTTATGTGATAGAGCCTCAGACGGATTCAAATTCCATCCAGTTGCGACTATCGAAATACAATTAATGAAGATACTTTACAATGTGAACATCAGTTGGGAGCTGAGGGCCACGCACAAACACTGACTTCTAAATTTTCCATAGTTTGGTCTTTCTGAAATTTTACATAGAGCCCAAAAGAAGAAGACAAAAACAGCGACAACCCGGCGGGACATTCTCATGCCCACTGGTCGTGCCTTGTGACCGATACCCTTTCTGCAGTCATCATCAACGGCCTTGAGCGTTACCATGCATCAGACCGACCTTTGATTACACGGTAATTGGTATATTGCGGGCTGGCCACATCTCCATCCTAGCTTTGAACGCCCAGCAAATACGCCGTGTAAATTTCCCCAAGGTCAGATTGCCCTCCGTTGGCAGCGTATGCGATGGAGGGGGAGGTGGGGGTGGGGGTAGGGGGGGGGGAGGGAACTGACACAGGGGGGGGGGGGGGGGTCATCTCAGGGGGTGTCATCTTCGTAACGTGTCCACTCCTCCAAATAACGTTACCCCAGTAGTCAATTCTGGCACATGTCTGCTGTCTGTTAAAACTGTTTTTGGCAAATAACTCTTTAACAAATAAATATGCAGCAATGATTTTGATGTAATTGTGTTCGCCTTGTCAGGACGCGTCGATTAATACCAATTGCACGTGGTATAGGTCAAATTTAAAAGTTCATCGAATGGGCGGGTCTTAGAGCCTGCTGGTGACCGCCGAACCGCAGGGGGGACCGTGAGCAAGGCCCTGACTTTGATGACCTCTAGTGACCTCAATACTCACCGGAGCTTAAAATGATCCATTATATTTCGATTCGCCTTGTTTTGAGCTTTCCAACACTGTCTTGTCTTTTTCGTAACTTTTTTTACTTTTCGAGTTTGAGGGTATTTATTTCTCCCGAAATAACATTAACTGTAATGGCGGAGGAGGCCGATGGAGCCAAATGACGTCACACTCTGACGTCATGATCACGCAGAATCGCCGGATGACTACCTCAAATATATGGCCTTGAACTGACCTCTGCAGAGTATTGCCGGTAATCCGCCATACACTGCTGTTTTTTCGCCTCCAATTACATACGGATCACGTCAGAAAACGGCCGGTAATCCGCCATATATGGCAGCACTACAGGCACCATGTCTCCAATTACGCCCGGATTATGTCAAAAGACGACTGGCAAATCAATCAGAGACGGCAGCAGTTTAGCTTTGTGTCATCAACTAAGCGCGCTTGTGGCATATTCTGATTTATTTCGCAAAAGATCCACATGATGAGGCTTTTCACATTTGCACGCCAGGTGAGCTAGAAACAATGGGTATGAGTGGCAAATGGCGATGTTATTAAACTCGTGACAAACACTTCATCACGCACAGACGCTGGCACATACCCGCATGCATACACACAGCCATGCACACTCGCAACAAATACTTTCACGCGTGCATATACACCAGCAAACACGTCACATTCAGATGTAGACACACAGCCATACAGATGCACACTTGTGACATTGGGTCTAGTTCGGTGTTTGCCTTTTCGTATTTTTTTTTTAGCTGTGGCCCAAAGGCTGTGGGGTGGGGTGTAAATGACAGCGAATTGTAAGTGCGTACAGTATTGTAATTTAATCGTCTGCGCCCGGCTTCGTTGTGGATGCGTGGTAGCGTGAGTTCGGCTGCCCGCCTTGTGTCGTGTTCATGACGTTGATTGGCTGCATGGCCGTATGTTGCTGTCAGCTGCTCAGGTTGTCCAGTGATCAACGTACGGTGTAGTACGCATAGCTGGTGGTATTGCGTCAGTTCGTGGGCATTGCACCATCCGAGGTCTTCAAACACGTCGGATATGTGGTCGTGTTTCCGTCCCCCAGTAACGACTCGGGCACACAAATTCAGTACTTTCTGAACTCGGTGCAGTTGCATCTCTTTAGTCTGTACATGTGCCGTACACTGATATACAATATCTCATTGTAGAGACGGCTAGAGCCTGGACAATGGTCTTGATCACAGCCTTCTCACCATTTGGTATGTGGTATGTGATCACCAATGGTATGTGATCTGAGATCACATACCACTAGTGAGATCACTGATCTTACCATATCACATACCAATATCAGAATATATGGAAGATTTATCGAAACACCGCCCTATGTCTTCAATTACTTGCAAATTGTGCGGAAAACCCGCTCCTGTCTTGTGAAACTGGAGATTATATTAAATTAATAACTATGATGCTAATAATATTAAATAACTCATTACCATCTTGACTGCCTTCGTCAGTGGTTATGGAAAAAGACAGGAACACGAACAAGGCATAGAACACGCAATCATTCATGGCAAGCTTTCAAATGCCAACTATAAGCTAAAACCGGTTGTCCGTTGCGTTATGCTAGTAAATTTCCATTGTTTTTTAAGTTTCTGCGCGAGCTTCTAGTCGAAAATAATTGTACCTGTGCCTTCCACACATGATCTGTTTTTAGTCTGGAAAATTCGTCTTCGTTATTGTGAGGTTATAGCTAAGAATCAGAATTTGAACTTAAATCAGAATCTGAGCCCACTGTTCGTCCAGCCTGCCGCCTCCTCCACCTCCGCCTGCGTTTGATTCTGCACTACCGCCAGATTAGGGTGGTAAATACGGAGTTACCGTCTCAGTTACCGTTCCCCTGACACTGTCGCCAGCACCGGTCTCATGTTTACGAGCCGGCAGTAAAGCGCGCTGCCGGCTGGCGCATCACCCACCACCGCCTGCGGGCCTACCCCTGGCCACCGCACAGTGGGCGATAACGGCCTGCTAGCGCGACATGGGGTGACAAGAAAATTTCAAAAATGACTATTTCATAGGGCTCATTTTCAATAAAAATGTCCATAGCTTGAAATTATAACACCGATTCGCCATTTTTTATTTTATTTGTATGCACCATGTCTTCAAACACACTAGTGTTCAGCCGCCGATATTGCTATGGCGCGCCTCATTCTCATTGCATGGATATATACTAATGTGAGAGGCGAAGAACGTTTCGTAGAGACTTTGTCACATCTTTTCTTGAAAGTACAAATCATCAGCAGCCCGCAATACCTGTATATGACCTTTTTATGTGAATTAGCATTTGTATATTCTAACATTAAGTGAGGTATGTTATTTGAAGTGGTTGACCAACAGAATCAAAACTTGAGTTAATCCTACAATTTTTATTCCACGGTTCTCCGCTTTGATGAAACATTTTTCTGCCTCGTTAGAGTTTATAATTTGTGCCTATTAAAAGAAACCTTGCGCATATTTGCGCTTCTTATTTAGGAGCTTATTTTATAGTGTACATCACTATTAACTCTGCGCCAATACCATGCCCGGATCTCTGCTGTCCCTAGTTAACTGGCCGTACAAAGGCCATTTTCTAAAGATAAAAGTCTAAAGATAGTAAATGACAAGGGATACAAAATGCCTATCTTGGATTTGCGTTTTTTTGTTTTTTAACCCCCCAAAATAAAAATAAATATTTTGTTTAAAAAGATGCCCTCGAAATCAAAATTTTCAAACATTTTCCAAAAACCGGAATATATGTTGGAGAACCACATATGGCAACCCAAGCCAAATTTCAAAGCAATATCTTTGTTTTTGACTGACTTATGGCTCCCTAAATAAGAGTAACTCATGACGTCATATTTGTGATTGCGTTTTTTGCTTTTATTGACCAGATCAGACAAATAAATGACAGCACTGTATTTCTGAGACAAACCTGGTCTAGAAACATGCCTTTTGTATTTATATTGATCAATTTCAAATTTTGACCTTATGTGACCTGACCTTGATCTGAGCTGAGCTTGACACTAACTTCCATTAAATGAGGTCATATGGTAAAATGACTATCACTATCGAATTATACTTGCCCATACAACATGTGTCGTATGACTGTAGTAGATTTTCTGCGCATAGTGACCCTTTGTGACCTGACCTCGACCTTGACCTTTACCAATAATCTTACTTTAGCTCATGCGGGATGTGTATTCTACCTTTGGGAGCATTTTAGGTGATCATGGTTGCAATCAAAGGCTTTGGATGGAAAGTATGGCCCATAAACTCAAATGCCTCGATTTTGACCTTTGACCCGACTTTGACCTAATATGTGACCTCAATTCCACAATTTTGAGTATTCTTTAGATGCGAGTCACTGAGAGCTTTCGAATACCGCCTCGTGCGTCTCGCTGTGATCATTGGTTCCGGAGATAACGAGGGGACAATATTTGCCCCCGGTCAATGCCGGGTTAAACCCAGGTAAAATAAAGTGCATATTTTGAGCTCCCTGATTCATCAGCTATCGATTGATATGCTACATGTTCAAACCGATGCCGTAAATTGAAGCAGAAACGCCGTGTCGCGCTAAAAGGCCGTTCTCGCCCACTGTGCGCCGTGTGCAGACGGGGGACCCAGAACGGCACTGAATTGCCACGCCAGTGCAGCGGTGCACGACAGTCTACTGCTGTTACGGATAGATTGACTGACACTGACACGAATAGTGCTGTTTGAAATGCTTGTTACGGATAGATTGTTATGGGAGGATGAAGCATATCTACTTTTGCCATTTTGTTGGGCTTCTTGTAACGCAAAGACTAGATATCTATTTGTGTATATGAGTTTACGGAAACCACTATTTGCTACCTTTGGTGATAATATCGCCCCTGCCTTTCTCTCATTTTGTATCTATTTATTTATACCGATTTCATCTACCTGTGGTTTGATTGCTAGTTTGTGATGCAATTAATGCATGATTTTTTTGGTTCATATTGCCAGGTTATGAAAAAGTGACATACAACTATTTTCTGTTAAGTCCAGTAAAAAAGGTAAAAAATTACTCTTGAACTGCATGCATGGCTGGCCCCTTTATCCAGAAATTCTAAAAACTTTGGGGAACGGGTGAATTCCAATGTTTCAAGACACGCTGATTCCAATGCCGTGCTAAAAAATGCCATTTTCGACGATCCTGTGCCCGCACCGACCCAACGCGTGTCACAGACCTGTTACCCGCATTTTGCACGTTCTGGGTTTTTCACAGCCGTATTCGCCGTGAAAACAGAATAAATTATGTTCGGTACTCTAGAGCTGTCACCGGTCGGTGACTCGCGTTGGGTCGGTGCGGGTATAGGATCGTCGAAAATTGCATTTTTTTAGCACGGCATTGTAATCAGCGTGTCTTGAAACATTGGAATTCACCCGTTCCCCAAAGTTTTGGGAATTTCTGGATAAAGGAGGTCAGTGCGGATAAAGGGGGCTGGATTTGGGTCGGTGCGGGAATAGGATTGTCGAACATTGCATTTTTGAGCACGGCATGAAATCAGCGTGTCTAAAAACATTGGAATTCACCCGTTCCTCAAAGTTTTTCAGAATTTCTGGATAAAAGGGCCAGCCTTAACCCGCGCGGCGCTGGGGGGTAAATTTTACCCCCCCTCCCGGATTTTCTCAATAACTTGAAAACTATGAAAGCTATCACAGTGAAACTTATGGTACCTTATGGTGCATCAATTATACGTCTTCTGCCAAAATGTTGTTGAAATTCGTGAAAATTTCGGGGAGAAAATGACGTTTTAGTGACGTCATGTCATGTCATTTTTGGTGAAAAAACGTTAAATGTTTGAAAAATTGTAGAGCATAGCATATTATTGTAACTCGCAAATAAAAGGCGTCAAAAGACAGAGAATAACATTGTCTTTAAAATGGCTATCTCGGATTTTTAACATTTTGGGTTTTTGATCCCAAAAAAATGAAGAAAAAAAATGATTTTTTTTGGAAGAATTTCCACAAAAGTTAAAAAAAAGATTTTCAAAAAACCGTAAGAAATAATAGAGAACCGAGTATGAACGATGCTGAAACCAAATTTAAAAGCAATATCTTTATTTTTGACTGACTTATAGCTCTCGAAGTATAAGTAACTCATGACGTCATTTTTTTAATTTGCGTTTTTTTTGCTTTTACTGACCAGATACAGACAAATACATGCCACCACTGTATTTCTACGACAAAACTAGTCTAGAAACATGTAATGTTTATTTATATTAATTAATTTAAAATATTGTCCTTATTATGACCTGACCTTGACCTGAGGACCATTATATGGGGTCAGGCTGTAAAAATGGCTGCTTCTATCGAATTATACGTGTAAAAAAAAACATACCACATGTGTCGCATGGCTTTCGTAGACCTGTGACCTTTTGTGACCTGATGTTGACCTTGACCTTTGCTTACAATTTCACTTTTACTTATGCAGGAGATGCATTATACAGTTGGGAGCACTTTGTGAGATAATAGTTGCAATATAAGGCTTTGGATGGAAAGTATAGCCCAAAAACCCAAATACTTAAATTTTGACACCTGACCTGACTGACCTGACATGTGACCTTATTTTAAGAATTTCGGGTACGCGTTAGATTCTTCTCACTGAGAGATTTCGATCGCCGTCTTACGCGTCTCGCTGCGGTCATTGGTTCGGAAGATACGAGGGGGGGGGGGTAAAATTTCCCCCCCCCCAGCACCGGGCGTTCGGATGGAGACCCCAGCGCCGCGCAGGTTAAGGATAGGATATGCATAAATGCAAGTTATAAGGTTGTAAAATCGAACGTTTTTCATTGCAAGTTTTTTAGCACTCACTTCGACATTAAATGTTGCGCACTTTTAATCTCGCTACGTGATGTATGGCACAGCTGGAAACCTACAATCTCTACCGCACAAACATGGAGGAAATGTTGGAACATTAAAATACACTGATCCTCCCAGGATTATGAACGTTCTTCGAAGATTTCCTAAAGCAATCTCCGTGTGGCACCCAAGCATAAATTCATTATGCTGATCCTTGTGAACGAATTAGTTGGCTAATGGTGGCCATATTATACATGATATAGAGGGTGAATCCTGCAGAGAGCATGCAACTGAATGCATGCAGAAGAGTTCAGACGTTCCGCTCCTGTCTGAAAGGGAGCACAACAATACAGAACACAACACCCAACTCGTCTCTGAAAGGGAGCACAACAATACAGAGCAGAACACCCAACTCGTCTCTGCCATTGATAAACAGATTACAGATACACCCAAAGTTACCACATAGAGATGAGCTGCACCGAGTGAGTGTGACAAATAATACCATTGT